>PVKB01000258.1:679234-850449 GCA_004027205.1 Ctenodactylus gundi
TATATATCCTTTAGGTTACATCTGGGTGGCGTGTTGGTTCCTGATTTGCAGAGGCCAATCAGGCCATATGACGTGTCCGAATGACGTGACTCCGGGGCTGGTCTTTAGCCTACGCGCACGTGCAGTGGCAATTGTTTGCTAATCAGCCGGCCGGATGCCGGCGCCATCTTGTAATGGCGTTTGCAGGCTCTCTACAAAAAATGCAATTAATTAAATTTTAAAGAGTTGAGGTAAGGACTCTTACTACAGAGCCAATGTGGCACGGATCTGTATCTTACCAGATGAGAGAGAAAGAAGAATCATTTTCTGATAAAAGAAACCTATTCACAGTGACAATTTCTCCAAGGGCCTATTTCATTGTTACGGAAATAAAAAAGGAAAATTATTGTGCAGGGACATAGAACTAATCTTTCTGTCAACAATAATAAGAAAATACCATTAAAAAGACATAGATTAATGCCTAAAATAGATCTCTTGAAGGGATCGTGGCTTCTGTTTGAGTGTCAGGCAAAGGGATGTTAACACATGAATAAAAATATTCCTGGTAGGGTCTTGGATGTGGAGTCTGACGATGAGATACTGCTGTGCACACCCAGACTCACAGCCTGTCTAGACAGCACTCAGTTCATGATGTACAGTTCAGGTTGTATGGTATTTGACTCAGGTTGGAGTTATTGGTCACCCAGAAATGGTAAAGCTCTGTGACACCTGGATGGCAAGTCAATCATGGTGAGCAAAACAAGCAGAGATATTCCTGTTTATCCCCATTTTATCATAGTTTTACAAATTCTTAATTTTAAGCACAACACCATAATACTTTTTTTAATCGTTTCTCTTACTGGTTCACAGACTTCCCATGGCTGTCTACATGGCTTGATCAGCTGTCCCTAGAGTGCACTCTCTTCTACTTTTGTGAGTTCCTATCATTATCTTAGCACTTGGGTATGAGATGAGAGGGACGCAAGAGAGAAAGGAACTGTCCCTTTCTCTGAAAGGTTACTGTCTATTTAAAAAAATGAGTGTGTGCATTGTAGAAATCAGCTTCTCAACTGTAGACATAAAGCATGATGCTGTTTGTCACATGATACTAAAGAAAGATTTCCGAGCTAGAAAGCTAATCCACTAGTCCATGTTATCTAAGACTCCCAACGAGGCATTATTAGTGCAGGTAGGCACTATCCATTGAGGTATAATAAATTAGCCTAAGGTTTTACCTTCAAATAACAGATATTTATTATGACACAATTTCTGTGGTCAGAATCCAAGAAGTAGCTTAGGAGGGTGAGTGAAGCTCAGGGTTCCCCTGACATTGTCGTGCAGCTCTTGTCTGGGATGGTAGTCGTCTCGAGCCTTGGCAGTAGGAACATCTGCTTCGTCTCGAGCCTTGGCAGTAGGAACATCTGCTTCGAGTTCAGGCACATGGCTACTTGCTGCAGCCAGATTTGTCACGGTGAGCGGAAGTGCACGTTGCTGTGCCCCAGTGTAATCTCCATCCTTCCTCCCGCTGGGTTGACCCGACCCGCGGGCCTAAGTTATTCGGGGGTCACGAGGGGAGCCGATACCTGCGAATAAAGAACGGGCGAGAAAGAGACGGGACTCAAGGAAGCAGTTGCTTGTCAAGAGTCGTTTACTGAGTGCAGTGCGTTGAATTTAAAGGCAGCTTTAGGTAGGGGAGGGGTCTAAAAGGAGCGTAGTGGAAAAGTACAGAATCTTCGCAGGCTGTTGCCCGGGGACAAAGGTGGGTGGAGGGGGATATCTTTGGGCCTTTGCCCAGGGACGAAGGAGGGTGGGGGATTTCTGCATTGCCATCACACTTCTCCATTCTCAAGGCCAAGCCGTTACCTAGTGGTTTAGTTAAGAAGTCTTTCTTCGGGCCTCAGCTGGGTGGGGGAAGGTTGGCTAACGGCTGTTCTCGGTTCCCAACACTGGGTGATGACCAGAGTGTAAAGGGAAGGGGGACGACTAACACACACGCGCGCACACACACACACACACACACACACACACACACACACACACACACTAGCCTTTTAACACCCTGAATAATAAGCTCCTCCCTGGAGGCTACTATTTAATGAGCACACTGCTGAATCATAAATATCTCTGCACTTTATGCCTATTTGAAAATGTTTTCCAGGGCTGGGGGTGTAGCTCAGTAGTTAAGTGCTTGCCTAACATGTGCAATTTCCCAGGTGGAAGCATGTCTGCAATTCCAGCATTTGGTAGTCTGAGGCAGCAGGATCGCTATGAGTGGAGGCCAACCTGGGCTACCTAGTGAATTTATGACCAGCCTGGACGACAGAGTGAGATCTTGTCTCAAAAAAGAAAAGAAAAGAAAATGTATGTCCACATACCTTTTTTAGACATAATCATCAATTTTATACTTGTGTTCTTCCCAGTTCCCTGACTATTCCATGAAACTGTTAGTCACAGCTCATGAGTTGTTTCTCTCTCTCCCTCCCTCCCTCCCTCTTTCTCTCTCTCTGTGTGTGTTTGTGTACACATGCATATCTGTCTCCATTTTTGTCTCTAGTGCATTGCTTAAAGTTTCACCCATTAGAAGATCTCACCAGGGATTTTTCTAGAATAAGGCTATTATATTACAGCCTCCATTTTGGTCGGTACCTGCTGATTGTGCAAAACTTATCTGTAATCCTTATCTGTAAGACTCCTTTTGTCCTCCTGTCAATGGTCACAAGGAACTCTCCAAGAGACTGTAGATGTTGAGAGAGAAAGAAGGTGATGTATCAGGGTTAGGGCTGAATTCACTGTGCAGCTTACTTACATCTTAAGAACCTGATGACATGCCATCTCACATGTATCATTATTTCTGTCTGACAATGAGGTACTTCTGTGCACATACAGACTCATAGCTTGGACAGTTCATGATGTGCAGTTCAGGCTGTATGGTAACTTGGACAGGTGTGGTCACTATTAAGACTTAGTAGCCACTCAAAAGCTGCTCTTCAAAGTTAGTGTAATTACTCTTAGAGGATTTCACTTGCTCTGGAATCTCAAGGATCTTAATTCACGTATGAGGGCTTGAAAATGTTCCAAACAGCACCTTTATCTGCCACTACTACTTCATGTACTCTTGATCTGCTGCAGTCTTGGCCTGAACAGCATGGGTCTGTTGAGGAGTTGTCTGCGTTCTGAGCTCTACTCAGAATTGACAGTTTTCTTGAGCCACTTGTTAAGTGGGTTGGGATATATATATGTTTGCTTCCAAAATCCAAAAATGAATCGTTAGTGTTGTGCCTCTCCTCCTTTTTCTTTTCTCTCTCTCTCTCTCTCTCTCTCTCTCTCTTTCTTTCTTTCTTTCTTTCTTTCTTTCTTTCTTTCTTTCATCTCTTCCCCCCTTCCTCCTCCCTCCCTCCTTGTTCCCTTCTTTTCCCCCTCCTCTTTCCTCCCTCCTAACTTTCTTCCTTCTCCTTCTCTCTCTGTCTTTGTTGCTCTCTCTCTCTCTCTCTCTCTCTCTGGGGATCGTGCCCAGATTCTTCACACTGAGTTACACCTCCAACCTCCTTTTATTTATTTTTATTTTGAGACAGGGGATCACTAAATCACTAAGTTGATGGTCTGGGATCCAACTTTTGTTCAACTTTCCTCAGTCTCCCAGAGTTCTGGTGTTAAGGGAGTACACCATTGAGCCTGAGTTGTACCTCTTTATAATGGTCTACCTCATGGGAAGTGAGATCTTGACTCTGTAGACAACTACACACTTGGACCTCTAGAGATTTCACTGGGGAGGAAGGCCCTGGAATTATGTGGGCTTTATTTTCCATCCTTTGGTGTATTTTTATTTTATCAGTATTTCTAGAGTGGCTACTGTCTACTCACTAGAATAAATTACCACCATTTGAATCTGAACATCTTATAGAGGCGATCAAGCCCAGAAAACTGATTATGCTGTAGGGCTGGAGAATTGATATATCTTCAATATATAACAGTAAATATTATTTTTCTGGCCTTTCAAGCTGAAAAAAACCTGATTTTGATGATATTTAGTAACAGAAAAAATAATTTTATGGACCAAAATATGCATTGGTTGTTCTGACAACGAAAAGACATTTGGGGACTAGATTAATAGCAATGGTTAAAGGGCTTGCCTAGCAACCACGGGGCCTTGGGCTTGATTTCCCGTCTCCACACAAGTCTGGTGTGATGCACACCTGTAATCCTACCACTTGGAAGGCTGAGACAGGAGGACTGCCCTGAGTGGCTTCATAATGAGTTCAGAACTTCCCTGGACTATGGAGTGAGACCCTGTCTCAAAAAATAAAAGTAAAAAGAGAATGTACATTTGGAAGAGCTGCTGTAGTTAAAGTCTCCACCTATTAGACTTACAATAGTCAATAGTCTTTATTTAAGGTCTGTCTCCTTCAGATGCCCCATTGAGGGGAGTTGAATAAGTGTGTTAGGAATTGAGAATAATCTCCTTGCCTATCCACACTCACGATCCTGGCACTAACCTTTATGACATCTACAGAGAAGTAGTATTGCCTTTGGTTTACTATATTCTTAGGCAGAAGCACTCCTAGTGGCTTCTGCTTAGCCTTTCCTATTGTAATTGGTCTCGTTTCGTGGGTCACCTGTCGAGAGTCTTCCTGTTCCAATTCTAATTATGCATTCGTCAAATAATGAAAGAACTCCAGATTGTGTTCAGACCCCTGAGTCCAGTGTAGCACATATCAGAGACAAGCAGCATTGCTCTCCTGACTTCCACAAGCTTCTGCTTTGGTGAATGGAGAACAGTGACACTGAGGTCCTTGGGGTGAGCGTCAACACAGAGTCTATATGTTTGAATCTCTGATTGTCATCATTGCACAATTACTCTAGTAAATGGCTTCCAGTGCATTGTTGAAAAATTTGGAAAGATCAACAGTAAAGTTAATAGGATCCTTCCGTAGGGGGACCTGGCCTCCATTTCACTCAAGGAAGTGTGTCAATCCTGGAGTTGATGAGGGAGTTGCAACTTTCTATTTTAGTGATCGATGTTGAACTACTTCTGCTTACTACTTCTATCTCTAGAAGAGAGGCTGGATATAAGGAATTCTTAATCTTTATGCCACTTCTTCAACCTGTCCTTTCTTAAATGAGAGCCTCTTGTTCCCCCATCATTGCTTTATGAAATTTGTAAACATTTGCTTTAGTCTATGATACCCATGTTTTCTTTCTCAACAACTAAAATGGACCTCTTTCAAGGGAGCCACCTTGTGTCTTGGCTTTATATTTCTCTATTTCTTTGGAGGCACTGTCTCAATATTTGTTAGCTATACCAAAAGAGTGACCCTTGATTGATTTTTTAGGATGAATTATTAGGAAAGGCAAAGTTTACAAGATCAGAGATAAAGTTAGTTTTAGGTAGGTGTGACTTATGAGGATACCATGTTATATCCTGCAGGAAGTTCTATACTTTGCTTTAAGAAAGGTGTTTTTGCTGTGAAAATTCTCCTGAAACTCATTCTAGTGGCAGTGACTCCCCAGGACCCATGCAGATGCTCCCTGCATTTCTGGGAAATAGGTTTTAGACAGGGTGATCTACTTGCAAAACCTTTCAGCTCTATGGTCATGACCATGTATAATTAATAAGAGAACAAATGTACTGAGTGTTATTTAGATGGCAGGTTTTCCTGTCAACCATTATTCTTAATGTCATCCTCTAACACCAGAATAAAACATAAATTATTCAAGGAGTACTTAACATATTTGTTTTGTATGCATCTGATATGCCATATTGTAAATATACAATTGAAAGAAGGAAGCTCTGGAAGCTACTTTGTGATTAAAAAGTTCTGGATCTAAACTAATAACTGAAAAAGTGAGATAAACTTGGTATCACAGTTCATAAACTACGTAGCAAAAGACATTAATTCCTCTTGCTCCAAGGTAAGTATTTTGCCCCGGGGTGAATATCACCAGTCTCAATGGAAAATGACTCATATGATCAGTGTTTCTCCTTGGACAAGTAGGTTTTAATAATTGATGTCTTTTATTTCTAGGCTGTCTCCATGGTAACCTTAGTTGGAAGTCTTTGTTGCAACTAAGTGGGTGAGACCATGTACCATAGCCATTCTGAATTGTGGAAAACTGTCAGTAGCTATTTTTTATTCTTAAAACTCACAGAGCATCTCATTAGAGCTGAGTTATCTCCCACCTCTGTGTCCTGAGGAAGAGTTAGACCTTTCCTGTTCGGGGTTGGGACTCTGTGTTTTCTACCTGACATGGCACTATACCACCCCGCTTCACCTCATGGTCTTTATTTTGGTGTTACTTACATCTCATTCCTTAATTCTGTTGGAAAGCCAAACTTCCCAGAAGCAGAAGGGTTTGTAGCTGCCAACTCAGTTTTGTTTGCGAACCTTCTGTGCCCTCTGGGAGCCATACTTTTTCATGACCTTGTGATCTTTCTGTCTTCTTTGAATGAGGGGTAATCTTTCCCAGCTGGTCTGTCACTACATGTGAATAAAGTTCTTGTCGTGTTCATAACCTACTTCTGCAGAGTAGGAACACTAAGTGAAAGAGGAGGAGTGGAGGAGGCGAGCACGCAGTTTCTCACCGCCTGCCATCCTACGCAAGGCTGCCAAATCCCAAGGCGAGACGTCAGTCTACCTTGAAAACTACATTAACTAAAAACTTCATTTGTAACAGACACCCAAGGGAACTTAAGAGAGTGGCAAGGAACAATTAGCCAACGGTATCTTTTTCTGAATGTACTTCATTATTTATCTTTTTCTTGCAACTGTCAGAATGTATTTGTGAGCACATTCATTTCAAACACTGGTGGGAGTTATTAGAAATACATTTTTCAAATTATCTTTCACAGTAACCTCTGGAGAGCTGGTCCTCGTTTCCTGAAAGATACGGCCTGCAGGAGTCCAAATAGCCAGGGGCTTGAACTAGGCTGACTAGCAAAGGATCCAAATAAGAAGCCCCCTTATTGATACCATGCAGTACTTCAACACTAGCCTCTTACTTTCTCTATTGTTGTATATCCCTGTCCTTCTTTTCATGAAAACAATCTGATTGCTAAAACTTTTGTAGTTTCTCCTCAGGTCTTTAATTTTCCTAAGCCCGGTCGTGATTCTTTGGTTTAGCTGGCTGTGGCAGACACAACTAGCCGTACACCACCACAAGTTCATGCTTCCCTTTACATGTTGGGCAGCTGCTTGGCCAGAGACTGTATTTCCCAGGTCCCCTTGCATCAAAAGTCATGTTCAATAGCGAGTTTTCGTGAGTAAAACGTGACTAGAAGCAAAATGCTTTACTTGAGGGTGTGGACTTCGAGTGATGGTTATTTACTCTGTGCTCTTTTATCTGCGCACTGCGAGGTCTCGTGGCGCTAGGCAAACGCTCTGTTGCTGACCCAGGACAACAGCCCTTCCTTTTTCTGGTGTTTCTTCTTACCCTCCTATGATTTTTCTGAACAAATAGCTAATCGATGAGTAGGATTGGAGGCAGGAGGCAGGAACAGAGAAATGAGGAATTCTGCTTTAGGGACATGAAGATGAGGTTTTTTGTTTTTTTGTGAGCTAGCCACATGAAGACGTCATCAAGGACATGTAAGCAATAAATAAGAAAAGTGACTCTCCTACAAGCCAAGCTGCCTACAGATGGTGCACTGAGCTCTAGGGATTCAGCTTCTGCCAGCTGTTGTCTGCGCTGGTTGGCTCTTCAGTGATGCAGCTCCCTATGAGTCTCCATGCTTCTCAAGTGCCCCTCACCCACACTTCTGTAACCCCAATAGACTCCCCCAGCTGGGCTTGGTGTAATCGTGACTTTGGCCTATCATCTTTGCCATATCTGGTGTGAATAGACATTAGTTCATGTATCCTTAGGAAAAGTCTGATGCAATGCCTGTATTAAAGAAGTGAAGAATTGTTGAGATTCTCGAAGAATTGCTGAGATTATCTAGGGAAAGAGAGTAGGGAATGTAAGTTTGCACCTGAGATTATGCCTACGTTTCCTTAACATTTATGTTTTAGAGGATGTATAGAAAAGGGATTGGAGAAAAAGTAGGAGAAGTAGAGGAAAAATCAATAGAAAACAAATTAAAATATCCAGAGGAGAAGAGCTCTTCAAGAAAGAAGGAATGGCCACCATTTTGAATACTATGACTGGCTGAGTAACTATGAGAATCATTGCTGACAAGTGGCGTTATTAGGATGATAGACTAGGTGAAAGAGAGCCAGAGATAAGGGGGTAGAGACTGTCTTGTCTAAAATCTCCTTTCAAGAACCTATATAGGAAAAGGGCAGAGAAATAGAGTGGATCAATGTGGGGATGTGGCAGAAGAGGAGAATTTTCTGAAGATAAAAATGGATCAAGTGGGAAGGTAGTAAGAAGTGACATAGGAGAGGAAGAGAGGGAGAAGTAAAGAGAAAATGGATGTACACACACACACACACACACACACACACACACACACACACACCATAAACTTTTTAGAGGAGAAGGGACATGTCCTTCATGATAAGAAGAGAAGCGGGGAGAGTCAAGAAATAGATTCTTCCTTGGAGACTCCAGAGGAAGTGTGGCCCTGCCTATACCTTGATTTCAGCACACTGTTTCTGCTCTAGATAGCTGGCTGCAGAACTGTGAGCTAATGGATATCTGTTGTTTCCAGCTTCTAAATTTGGGGTAATTAGCTTCAGGAGTACAGAAAATCAATACGAAGGTATTGTGCCTCATTCAGTAGCTCTTTGTAGGACATTATGGGCATGATGTAATCTTCTCCAGCTACCTAGTACTTACTAGTATATCGGTTAGTCCTGGTACTAATAATCTAGTTAGTTTTCCTTACTACTATTGATCTTTTAGTTTCATATACAGTTGGAAGAAAGTACCATTTTTAGAGGGCAAGCCTCTGGTCTATGAATTTAAAGAACATTCCTTTACTGTGCTTGGAAGAGTGCTGAGTATGTGACAGGTATTCAAATGGAAGTTAGTAAAGTTAAATAAATTAGTTCTTTAAAGTGCATTATTGTTATATCATCATTATTTTTAATATATTATTTTGTAATTCATAGCCAGCAGTCCTGTCTATGAATCTGACAGAAAGTGATGTCTCTCTCCACTGAGCTGCGTCTGACATAAAGGCTTCTTGTACACCTGTCCTGCCCAGATCGGAATGGTGGAGACACGAGCGTATGGAGTTGAAAAGACTGGAGTTGCATTTGCGTATCTTCCATCTATTTTCCAATACTTCTCCAGATGCATCTCTCTTTACTTCCACTTTCTCACTTTCTTTGCCAAACTACCTCATGTTTCTCATGCATGTTGCTCCCATGTGGTGTTTAAATGTCTGTGTCCTAGCATTTGCAGGTGCTGACTCCCTGATCAAGTAAGTCTGTTCCTTCCGCTCCTCTCTGGGCTTAGTAATGCCTGTGCGTTGGGCTCACATCTCGTCTATGTGGTGCTTTCTTGACCTCTGCAGTTGGGTGTTCCTGTAGCACACTCCCGCAGAACCTCGGACGTCCATCCGAAGTGCACTGGTAACACCGAAGAACAGCGATCCTAACTGGTCTTGCTCTCCAGCAGACCTTGCGCACCTTGACCGTGGAGATCACACCATTTTAATCTTTGGATCCAAATAGATTTGCATACTGTAAATAACATGAGAGACATTTAATGAATGACCAAAAAGCATTATATTGGCTGTTTCATAAAGTTGGTTGTTAGTAATAACTTTGATTAATTCAGTGCCTAAATAGCCTTTCGCTTCTAGATGCTCAGATACAGTTTACGGTTGACCACAGATTGTACCATCACACTGAAAGATAAAGAAATGTTCTTTAAATGGCTAGAAAGTTAGTAAACATATATTCTATTTTTAATTCTTTTGCATATATAGTAATGATCAGCTGGAGAAATTGGTGTATTTGCGTACCACTTTTACTTCTCCTCCCTCTTTTTACCCACTCCCCTCTTCCATGTTCCCTTTCCCTCCCCACGAAGTCTGTCTTCTTACTCCCTTCCATTCCTCTTTTACTTTTTGGTGGTTTCTTATATTAGAGAAATCATGTGGCGTATAAACTTCTGTGTCTAAAAAGAGCTGAAATTGGGTAGAAAAAATCCACTGATTAAATTGTTTTTGAAGGAAAGCTTTTAATTTTGCAGAAATTAAGAGGTATTATACAGTGTGTTTCTTCTGGTGATAAAGTTAATTCTCAAGATTAATATATGATGTGATGTCAGGAATAATAATCATGACAAACTGTCTTCTTGACTTAAGTTTTATTGAAATGCAATTGTTGTTTTAATCCTCCCTTGAGATTGAGTGAGAGTGGGAAGACTATATTATGTCTCATTTTCAGGGTAATTTCCGTTAACAAATACATCACTTTCAAGTGACACCATTTGTGAATTACCTGTAAGAGATTTGAAAATTCAGACTTACAATATAAAGTCTTAAGTAGTTTATTTTACGAAATGAGTCATTTGCAGGTGCTGTGATGGCGTCCTTCCAGAGAGCCACTAGGATCTCAGCTGCATTGAAAGATGCCCTTTCACTTTAGAGGGCAAGGGTGAAAACAAGCTATTGAGTGGAAGCTATGGAACTGGCGGTCATGTGTTGTCTGGGGAAATTGGAGGGGAAAAGGTGCTCAGGGCAAAGGATCAGCATAGCCAAATGTGGCTTTAAAACTTAAAACTATTAAGGAGCATTAATCCTAGAGGAAAGTTTTTCCTCTGGATTAACAAAGGCTAAGTGTTTTGTTGAAGTACGAGCTTTCTAAGGAGAGTAATAACAAATGATGGTAAAAGTACTGACTTCAAAATGTGTGATAGAGTTAAGGTAAGGACGTTTGGAAAGCTCACATCACAGTCCAAGGAAGCAGGGGTGAGTGGACGCCTCTTTTTAAATGTTTTTGTTCACATATATTAAGTATACACATAAGTGCTATGGATATTGTAGGACATTTCTACACACGTACAACACACACTGATCAAATGCAGCTGTTCTTCACCCGCCCCAGCCCTTCACAACATCTGTGAATCAACAGGCGAAATTCAGGTCTACTGGGTGCTTTGGATTCCTAACGCCAGAAGGTAACTGCTGGATTCCGCGCCCCGGAGTCATTTCAAATCACCTCATGTTTATAAAGCAATTTAGCACAGAGTTGAAATATAGCTTGTCATGAATCTATTTGACAGACTGGGAAGCAGGTACGGGGAAGGAGTGACAAATGGAGTCGCTTAGTTGTAGGGACGGAGGAGCTTGTTAAACATGAAGAATCTGAAATCCCAGCTAATTCACATGCTCAAGAGAGTTGAGAAACCCTGTTCTAGGTTATCTGTTGTCAGATTTTAACTCAGACATTCTGCCATTCTGGGATTCCATATTTCCACCTGTACATTAAGCAAAGCGGTATTAATCATGAGCTAAAGGTCACTCTGTTGATGCCTGGCAAGTACTGTGTTGAGTGCTACCAATTTTGTATTGAGTGAAATATGATGCAGAAAAGTTGTGTTTGTTGATGGAATGGCATGTTAGGGAACCTGACATCCTGACGTGCCATGTTGTGGTGGCAGGGAATGCTGCTATCAGTTTTGGAAAACAGGGAGCTGAAGGGGGTGGAGAGAGAGAGAGAGAGAGAGAGAGAGAGAGAGAGAGAGAGAGAGAGAGAGAGCTTGCAGCTCAGGGTAAAACAAGAGGCCAGGGTGTGGTCAGGGGAAAAGCTGTAGGACCCAGAGTCCTGGAGCTTGTGAGACAGTGACTTAACAGAGGGCAGATGAGAATGGCTTGAGTGAAAGAGGGGTAAAAGTCGAAGAGGGAGAGTGTGTGTTTGATGTCATTCTAAGGAGATTTAAGCATGAAGGGAAAATGGGAGCCTTACTGCAGGATTTTGCAGATGAGAGCTGATGAGAAGGGAACATCCTCTGGGGACCCCAGACAGCCTGAGTCCTGTGAAGGACAAAGCTCTAAAGGCTGTGTCCTGGCTGTCCTCTGTCTGTGTGTGTGGGTGGGGGGAGGGGGGTGAGGAAAGGAAATTGAGTATTGAGCTCACCGAATCTTCTCCCACCCGCTCTCTTTTTGAACCATATCAACGATGATCCCCTCATCTTGTTTTTCTACCTCACTGTCCTCCCTGAGCCCCACCCTCCCCGAGCCGAGCCCCCACGTGTTTAGCTGCATAAGGTGTCTGTGTGGCCTTGGCGTGCCTCCAACCTTTGCTCCTCTAATGCTAGCCCGTGCGCTCCAGCCTCTTATCTTTATCCCTCCACTCTCCATATTCACTTTTTCAAAAACGTCACAGTGCAGATCACAGGTGCTGCCGGGAGCCGACTAACAGCTGCTCAGTTCAGCCGTTCCTTTCCAGTCCCATCTCCTGCCGACTTTTTACAGAGCTTTAGACACGTAGAGAAACAAGAAATGACTGAGAAACGGGCACTCCAAGTGGTCCAAAAAAGAAAACTGTCTGTGTAAGTCAGTGATAGTGCAATTAACTCACATGATGTGGAGGTACCATGTCACTCGCATCTTCCAGGTTGTTGCTGCCCATTTAAAATGGCCATGTCTCCCCCTGTTGCCTTCTCTGTTTAGAAAGAATTGGCTTCAGTCTTTTTAAGTTTCGCTGGTTGAGTTGCTCTGAAGGAGTGCTATTTGTGGGGTTTTGGACAGTCACATCATGAAGAGGTGCTGGTGCAGGGATATCAGCTGTTGGACTGGAGCTGGAAGGCTGGATTCTGACTCATTAGCTGTGTGTTCTTACGAGAGCCACTTAGCCTTTCTGAGCATCTGTTGTCCTCCAAAATCTGTTCCTTCCTTCTGAGCACATGGCTGCCCAGATAGAGGTGACATTTCCCAGCCTTCTTCACAGCTACCTATAGTCTCATCAATGAGTTGTCACTAATAAAATGTGAGGAGAGGTGATGTGAAGAGAAATTGCCTACCCTGTCCTCTTTCCTTCTCCTTCCTGGTCTGGGTCCTGGTCCTGGAAGTGACGCTGCTTCTCTGGTACAGATGTGGTAAACTTTTCCTTGCTGTGGATTCATAGACAGCAGTATGGGATTCAGTCGAGGGAAAAGACACGGAATTAAATCTAATGGGAAATTCTGATGACACTTCAGTAACGTTTGGCATGCCTAGAAATTTGTGCTGATGGCACTATAGTGTTACACGAGCAATCATGGCTTAGGAAAGCATCATATTACTGTGATAAACTGCACAATTGTGTTGGTCAGAAGTCAGCATCTCTAATGTAGTCCACAAAAGACTAAACGAGTTCCTCCTCAAAGGAGGTAAAAATGAATAGGTGACGACTGGTTGATAAGAGGGCTGGCTTCAAGGTGTTCGCAACAAACATCTTGGAGTCGCACATACACCGTCAAGAATGGTGATTCTTTGTGTAGTTAGTGGACATGCATTAGTTGTATGAATATTTGTGGGTAAAGTAAAAGAATTGTTTGCCTCCTGAGAAGGAGCCAATAGTCCACAGAACAGCTCAGACAAGCCTGGTGCGTCAGTGAGCTGATTAGGTCTTACTTAGAGAGATGTGGGCATTGCGGTACCGCAGCAGTACTGAAGTTGCCAGCCTGTGTGCTAGGCTGCTGGTTTTATGCGGTATTAATTAAAACAACTAAAGTAAGATAAAAAAGCAAGGATCCTTGGTGAAAGTTTTGTGTACTCCATTCCCACCCCTCCTTGTCAGGTCACTGCTGTTCACGGCTAGCACTGCCTAGTCGTGGTAGTAGATAACCTTGTCATGCTGTAGTCTGGCCCACAGCCTTGACACCTGGGAGAGACCCTCTGGATAACTAAATAGGAGCACACTACACATTTGAATTACTTTGATTAGTGTGGAGGACAATTTTCACTATAATATTTCAGCAGTAAAAGAGTAAGTTCCCAAAAAAGATTAGGGATAAAGTTGCTATTTCTTGGTGGTATGATAGGATATAGGCAATCCTTCAACATTTCTAATGATAAATCATTTAAAGGACAATTTGAAGAAGAAAGATGAGTTGTGGCTGTTGTCTGGAATCTTTCTAATTTTTTTTAAGTTATGAAGAGGATACTTGATTGGGGAGAGTATAGAAGGGGAAAGGAGAATAAGGCTTCTACTACCCAGAAGGGGGATAGAAGTGTGAGTGTCCCAAGATGATGTTAATTTTATAAAATACCAGTAAACAAAACAGTGGGAAGAGAAAACGGAAGGCTAGAGGCTTCCCCCGACAGTTTGAAGGAGGCCTGGCCCCAGAAGCACCAGGCAGGGAACATTTAGAACGCAGCCCCCAAACATGCTGTCAGCAAGGCCACCCTTCTGCTTCCTGGATCCCATCATACCAGAAACCTCCGGATTGAGTCAGTCCTTGTTCTGCAAGGCTCTTCAGCCTGAGTCACAGGAAAGGCTTCTGAGATCCTTTAGTTTAACTCAAGTCCAGATTCCAAACTAGACCTCTTTCTGATTTTAAAATCAAGAAAATACTAGTATCAGCCTGAGACTGAGGCAGGAAGATTGCAAGTTTGAGCTCAGTAGTGACTTACTAAGACCCGGTCTCTAAATACACAGAAAAATGACTGGTGCTGTAGCTCAGTGCAAAGATCTTTGGGCTTGATCCCCAGTACCACCGCCCAGCAGACAACAGCTGTGAAAGTCTTCTAAAAAATGCAGCATCTCCAGTGCTGTTAACGATGAGAAGAACAATTGTGAGTAGAAAAACATGAACATAAATGATGGAGACTAGTTGTAGCTTCTGTTTTTCTTGTTTTTGTTTTTATTTTTTCCTGACTAGGCCTTGATTGATACACCTTCCTTTTTACCCAGAAGAAATTCACTATTTTGAGTTTGGGATGCATTTTTGAATCTTTGGGTAAATATGTACCTAGCTATCCATAACCTATATTAAAATAGTGCTTGTTGTATATAAAATTGATAAAAATAAGCATGTTCTATAGGAATAATTTTGTAACTTGCTGTTCTTTATGGTCCATTTTAGATAAAGGATCCAAGTTGAGACATAAAGATCTAATTGCTTCACTTAAACTTCACCATGTGGACAAGTTACATTTGTTTCCGTTGGTCTACCTCCTGAGGGGTATCCACTGTTCACTTTCTTGCTTCTACAAACATTGCTGCAAGGAAGATTTTTGCTTATGTTCTCTGGGCTTATACGCAAGAAGCTTCTGAGGGCTGCCGTGGTATTTGTTTATTTGAGTGAAAAGGAACTGTTTGAGTCAGATTTAAAATACACGATATGGTTAATGCATATAAATACAAAAACATATTTTTTTCATTATAACATTAAAAAATGAAGGACAAGAAAGGCGGGCTGCTGAGTGGACCAGACTGCTGAGGTGTCGTCCTTGACACGAGGTCACTGGCTAGCCGGATACACGCCTTCAAACTTATTTGGCTTTGCCAACTTGCTGTATGAATTCATCAGTACTGTGGAAAGATTTCTGTTTCTTCATGTCCTTGTTAGCTGTCATTTTTAATAGTTGTTTTTCCAACTCATGGTGTAATATGCTGCCCAGGTTTTGTTTAATTAATTCGCATTTCCTTGATTGCTAATCAGGATGAGCGTTTAAAAATGTATATTGGCTATTTGGGTTTCCCTTTTAAAATTTTCTTTATATTGGGGGTTGTTTGTGGTTTTTATGGTGGAAGGCTTTAGAATGTGTGTTTGTATGTGTTGTTATTATGTGTGTGGCTGCATGGATCTGGTGCCAGGCACGGGGGGACGGCAGAGGTGCGGAGTGTTGATGCGGCCTCAGGTAGTAATGTTGCTGCTGGACAATCAGTGGGTGTCCTGCTACGGCCACAGTTCCCATAAAAATTGACATTCATTAAATTAAATTTATATATAATATCTTATAAAGTGACCTTAGGATTAAGCAAATAATATTAATATTTAAAAACACAAATATATTTACATATTTAACACATTTAAAGTGCAAATGTATGTATTCTGGACTTAATCTATTGCCATTTGTATATATTTAGAATATTCTTTTTTATATTATGGCTTATATTTGAATTCTATATCTTTTGTATTGTAGAGAAGCTTTAAATGTTAAGAGATACAATTTGTCCACCTTTTCCTTTATGAATATTTACTGTTATATGTCTTGTGTAAGAACCTACCACAAGTTCATAAAAGTGTTTTATTTTTTTGTGTTTAATCTTTTTGTTTTAAAACTATTTGTTCTTTAATTTACTTGTATTGAATCTTGTGTGTGGTGTGAATTCAGAACGTAACATTTTCATCTTTTCCTTGAGGGTCTGTTATCCCAGCTCTCTGTGTACCATTTCGTTAGTGAACGTGGCTCTCCCTGTTCCTGCTCCCACATGTTGCAATGTCGATGTTTTCTTTTTTATTTCCTTCTGTTTTTTCTTTTTTTTGGTAGTAGGGATCAAGCCCAGAACCTTCACGAGCCCAGCTCATCTTCTTTTTTCTTTTCTTTTCTTCTTTCTTTCTTTCTTTCTTTCTTTCTTTCTTTCTTTCTCAATTTTGTCACAGGGCCTCAATAAATTGCTAAATTCCTTAAACTGGGCTTGAATTTGCAATCCTCTTGCCTCTGCCTCCCACAGTGCTGAGATTGTAGGCCTGCATTCCCAAGCCTGGATACTTTTTTATGGCTTTGTAAATTTCTGGAAGGGCATCAAGGGTGAATGATTCATCATTATTTGGTTTCTTCAAAATTATCAGGGCTACATTTGGTCTTTTACTCTTCCAAATAAATTTTAGGGTTAAATTTCATTTAAAAAAAACTGTGTTGGATTTTTAATTGAGTTACCCTGAATTTATGCATTGGCAGTGGATGGGAGGGTTGTATCTTCAGGATGCCAAGGAGTTTGCGTGCTAGCGGAGGCATTGCTCTTCCGTGTGTGATCTTTGGATCGGTAATACTGACGTCACCTGGATCTTGTCAGCAATGCAGAATTTGGGGCGCTCGCTATCCAATAGTTATTAACTCAGAACCTACATTTAAAGAAAAGCCTTAGATTTGCATGCACATTAAAGTCTGAGAAGTGCAGTTATAAAGCCATCTTTCCTCCCTTTCTAAATAATAGCTGATTTAGGGTTTTGCTTCATTTTTCAAACCTTCCTTTCTCTCCTACAGTCTTGCTAAGCTTTTTGACACCTCTGTCTCTGCATCTGGCTCCACCTTGTTCTTACCCACTGTCGTTCTGTCCTTTCCCTGTCGCCCTCCTTGGCAAGAAAGTTTACTCACAACCCCACTTCCTCCCTCTCCAGCTATTCCTCAGGCTGCACGCCCTCCCATTTGATTGCTAAACTTCATTGTAAACCTTAAATTTTGAATCCGCAGGGCAACCCCAGGCTCCGTGTACGTCACTGTGGCAGCATCTGTGCACCTTGTCCCCTTTTGTCCCTTTTCCCTATGTCACAGTGCTCGACTCAGGCCAGCCCCCACTCTCTCCTGGGCACCGTGACAATTTTCCCCTCTACAGCCCGTGTGTTCAATCCTGGTAGACTCTCTGTGGTTCTTCTAAGCGTAACTGGGACCGCGTTGTTTCATTTAAAACCATTTTCAAGGCCTCACGGAGAAACCCTAAGCTTCCTTGACCATCTGTGAGAGCCTGGCTGGCTGTGCCCAGGCGTGCCTCCCTCCCACGTCACTTCCTGTCCGCTCCCTTCCTTCACCCCGTGTCCAGCCAACCTCGATGACCCGTGCTTCCTCGTGTCCCACGCCCACTTTCCGCTTCCTTGTGTTGGTACTGCCTTCTGCCCGAAAGGCCCCTTCCTGCATTTATTATTGATTCATCTATTTGTTTATCTTTCCTTCTTTGTTTTGTGAAACTGGAGACCGAACCTATGGTCTTTGCACTGACATACAGCCTTTAATTTTTTTTTTTTTTTGAGACAGGCTCTCCCTAAGCTGCCAGTTTTCCCAGGTTGAGCCTGAACCTGCCACCCTTGTGCCTCAGCCCCCCAGAGTGCTGGGATTGCGGTCATATGCCATCACACCTGGCTATGCTTTTTTTTTTTGTGTGTGTGTGTATCACGTATTTGTCCTCCCCCTCCCTCCCTGTCACTCTGGGCGGTGCTTGTAGGATTGCATTTGTGGCAGGGGGCGGCAGCTGCTGCTGTAGTGCCGAGACTTCTTGTCTGTTCCTCCCTTGCACACACATGTAGATAATGAGCGGATACACACTGCCCGAGCAAATGGAAGACTGACTCCAGGTCCTAGTGGAGACGGTGGCTCCTGATCTTGCCTGCTTAGAGCTGTCTCTGCTTCTGGTGTTTGAGCACCCTGCCCTGGAAGCACAGCGAACCTCCCGCCCTTGCCCAGGGGCTCCAGCTGGGTGCAGTCTCCTGCTCAGGTGCTGGCCCCTGTCCTACTGACACCAGCGTGCCCTGTGTCTGTGCCTTTCTTGCTCAACCCCAGTCACTGCAGGTTCTTTGAGGAAAGGGAATTGTCCCTAATTTTTTTTTATCTCCCCCACCCCCAAACACTCAGCACAATGCTTTCACATAAAAGGCACATATATTGCTTTCTAGGGAAAGCAATCAGTATTTCTTATTTTAAAGCCACAAGGAGTTTTCCAACAAGAATGTAAAGGAGCCAGACATTTTAAAACTGGCTGGGGCATCCTGTGGGCACAGCAACACTGAGTGACTCCGGGCAATCAAGTCCTTCTAGAAATCAGAATCAATAACACTGAGAAAGCCTCAGGTTTGAAATCTCCCCTTCCACAGTGCTTGGTGTCTCCCTCACATCCCCAGCCTAGGGCAGGAGGAAGCCCCTTTACCTGAGCTTGTCTAAACTTCTGATTGGGCTTTGAGGGACGCTGTAAAGCTGTCGAAAAGCTGTTTTTAGAAGATGTCAAAGGAGAGCACATGATTAAACATTCCCGTTCTCTGGGACACCCTGGGAGAAAACGTGTTCCCTCCGTCTCAGTTCCCTTGGCTGGAACGTCATGGTTGAAGAGAGCTTCTCTCCCGCTCCCAGAGGCCTTAGTATTCCAATGTCAGTTAAATTAAGCAGCACTGGAGAGGAAGAAGCCTGAATTGCTTGAAACAATGAGCACAAATGGAACAAACTGTGTATGCGTGCCTTCAGCAATTCAGTCTGCTGAAGCCTCATCCTCATTCCCATCCACACTTCAGGCGGGGAGAAGCAGCCTATTAATTATCAACTAGGCCAAAGATTAACATTTTCTTTGATTTTCTTCTGAGGCATCAGAGATTTCAATATTTCATCGTAACACATTTTCATCACGTACTGTTTGAAATCTTATCTTTAGTTCTTGAAAAGAGGCCTGTGTCCGTAGCTCTTGACTCCTGCAGGAAGCAAGGCTGTGCCTGCCCGAGGTGGCTGACTTGGGCATCCGTGCCCAGAGACGTCGAGTGGGTGCCAAGTTCTTATCCCAGTAGGACAGAAAGCTGAGCTGAACTGTGGACTTCTAGGACTTGACAATACTTATCAAAGCCCGAGGACAGTATTTGTTGTTCACCTGATGGCCCAGAAAAGGTAACTCTTAATTTTAAAAAATCTCTTCCTATATTAGACCCCAACTAAGCACAGATGGAGTATTTCCTGCAAAGGCCAAATAACTTCCTCACTCCTCCACTTTTATTTTTCTTTTCATAGTAGAAACAAAAGGAAAAAGCCCATTTAAACTTCTGATTGGACTTTTAAAAAATCCTCTAACTTTGTTCATGTGATCAATGAACTTTCTGAGTGCAACAGAGTTCTAACATCGAAGAGGTACAGGCCTTTTCCCCATGGAAGCCAGAGGTTAGTCGAGAGACATTATTCTATATAAATGCAATGATTAGAACTGTATTGACTTTTTTTTTGTCTCTGTAGCTCCACGCTCCTCTCTTTCTCTCCTTGCCAGGAACCTGGGAGGTTAAACATTATAGGCTCAATCAGAGCATTCTCTCGCCCCTCAGCTCTGGATTAGGTTCGACCAAAGAAAACCGCCCACCGAAGGGAGGAAGGCCGGAAGGCCGGGGCATGTGCTCTTGAACTCTTTAATTTTAGTCACTGCAGGTTACATGGGTTTCTCGGCTTCTGTCAGGTGGTCCACTACTTGAATTTCACCGATCTTCTCAAATTTTTTTATACCTTCTGCTTCAGATCTTGGATGAGGTAACAGCCCCAGGCTGTTGCTTGCCTCAGGTACTTCACAGTGCCTTGCTGGTATTCTGTACGCTGTTTATGATTTGTAAAGAGCTCCCTTTTTCAGGCTTCCCTGAGTGTGGCATTTGCATCTGGCCGGGAACCTGTCATATATAGAAGAAATCTTTTAAGTACAGGAGGTGGCCATTTAAGACAGCATGTAGGAATTAGAAAGAGTTGAGGGGAGGTGATATCAAGAAACTGGAGGAATTGAAGCACGACACAGTTTATAAGGGTGGAAGCTGTCAGTCCTGAGGGAAAAACATTATTTATCTTGCTTATTGTTTATTTCCCACCAGTGCCTGAAGCACATCCTTTGTGATTAATCATTTGTGATTGTCTAATGAATAGAGGATGAACAAAAATCAGGGAATTAAGGAGGTTGGAGTGTTCTGTAGAGTTCTGATCACAGGGACACTGCTAAGCTATGATAAGGAGTTGGGATAATGAGAAAAGGACACATTCCAAAACAAGAAGAAAAATATCAAAAGAATTGGAATGATCAGATGAAGGGAGTAAAAGAAGATTCAAGGATGACAATTAATATATATCTGCCAACATAGAAAGAATCTTAGGGAAAGGCTTCCCATAACGAATGAATTTACTTGAATATATCTGAGAATTACATTTTATGTAGGTCCCAGGTGCATCCCAGTGGTAGAGGAAAGTTGGGAATGCGAATCTTTTGAAGACAATTGCAATATTCAGAAACTCAAATTGCTAAAACGTAAGACAACAGAGTTAGGTTTCAAAAGGGGGTTGGCTAGCACAGCTGTTACCATGTAAGTGCCCTGTGAAGGTGGCTAGTCTGCAAGTGCCAAGTTTAAGGAACTTCCTGTAATAAGTGCTGTTATAGGGTTTTGGGCATGAAGGCTTCTTTTCCATAGATTCCTCCAACTCAATTTTGTTAGTTTGACACGAGTGACTCCATTTTGGTACTAGCAACTTTCATGTAAGCTAAATGGTTATTTTAAATAAACTGTTGTTTCCTATGTTTGTTTTATTGTTTTCTTTATTTACTTTTTGTCCCCCACTCTTTCATTCATATTGACCCCCTGGAAAATCTTTCTTGTTGAGACTTACAACCTAAGGCAGATTTTATTCTCAGAGGTATATGTTGTCTTTGTTACTTTCTCGTTGCTGGGACACAGTACCTGATACCCTCAAGTTAAGGGAGAAAAAATTTATTTCAGCTCACAGTTTCAGGAAGTCTTAGTTCTTTCATGGGCAGCCAGCAATGGTTGGAGGGTGTGACAGAGGCCGAGCCAGAGAGAAACTATTCATGGCATGGCAAGATGGGAGACTGAGAGACATGAAGGGCGGAACAAGTGTGCACTCTCTCAGGTCATGCTCCCAAATGATCTGCTTCTTGTAGATCAAGCCCTAGCAATCCACCTCTTCTGACCTTCCCACCTCTCTTAACAGCACAGGAAGTCAATAGATTCTCATGACTGAATCACCTATCAAACATGAGGCTTTTGGGGAAACATTTCAGATTCAAACCATACATCCTGCTCCTGGCCCCAAAAGTCTCATGTCCACTTCTTTATGCAAATTGCGTTTAGTCCACCTCAAGAGCTGTCAAAAGTCTTTTTTGCATGCTAAAAAGTCCAAGTCCAAAGTACCCTCTGGAACTCATGGAAAATTCTTAGCTGTGAGCTCCTATAAAAATCAAAGAAAAGTTAAAGACTTACAACATACAATGACTCAGAGTAAATATTCCTATTCTAAAAGGAAGGAGTCAGAAGATAGCAATCAGATGAAAGCAAGACCAAGACTCATGGGGGAAAAATTAAATTCTGTAGTTCCATTAAGCCCTGTAGCTTCTTGTCCAGTAACAGGGTCAAGCTGTGGAGAGATGTGAGGCCAAAAGTGGCCCTATCCCTATAGTATTGCGCCTGGATGCAACGTCTATGGCTTCTCTTTTGGGCTGGCTCTGCTCATGGCCTGTGGCTTTCCTGGGTAGATGATCCTTGTTATTGGTGTCTTCAAATTTCTGAAATCTCCACTGTGCCTGTGACTTTCTTTGTACAGCTTCATACACTGCCCTCTCAAATTCTTACTGCCTGCTCTTCATGCCCCTCTGAAATCTGGGTGGAAGCCTTCCTGACCCACAACAATTGCATTCTATCTGCCTGTGAAACTAACCCACATGGATGATACCAAGGTCTTCTGCTCACTAAAGCAGTATTACCCGCCCTCTTGGTCCATGGCTACAGCAGTGTCCAAGTGCCTGGGTGGCTGAACTCTGACAAACAGCTCCCTTTTTGGCCCTATAGGATGTCCAGGCTATTCTACTCAGAGCAGAATCTTTTGCTTTTGCACTCTTGCTCTTGCAAAGGTGGAGTCTTGTTGATTTCTAAGATGACCTTAAGGCATCTTTCCCATTGTCCTTAAGCAGAGTACTTAATTTTTTAGTGCTAATCTCTTCAACAACAATGGGCTCGTTGGCACCAACTTTATAGTCTCTTTTGTTTCAGTAAAACTGCAAACTCTAGGTATTTTCCACTGGTGTTTTTCTCTGCTTTTTGGTGTAGAGTTAGCTTAAAGCGGAACCCATGTGACAGCCTGAACATTGGACCGTCTTGATTAACACCACCAGATTAACTAATCATTACCCTTAATCTCCGTTTCAGGGAATATTTCAGAACTCCAGCAAAATGTTGACATACCTTTTGCCAGCATGTAGCACGTGTGGTCTCTAGACCAATTGCCAATGCATCCTCCTTCCCAGCTCAAACCTCTGCAGCCCATCTTTTCTGATCTGTACTTCTGTCAGCATCTGGTTTTTTGAGTTCTGACGAGAATCTCTCATCAGGCTCAGCTGACAACATTCCAAGCCTAGCTAGTCTAGCTAGTATCTTCAAACCTTCTCATTCTTGTCCCACAAACCAGCTCCAAAGACTTTTAAGCCTTGTGGTTTTGGTAATGCCAAATCCCATTCTCTTGTACCAGCTTCTCTCTCAGTTATGTTCTCATTGCTGGGATATAATAACAGACACTCACAAATTAAGGGAGAAAAGGTTTATTTTATTTTTAAAATATTTTAAATAGATTTCCCCCATTTTATTGATATGTATAAGTGCAAAATTTAAAGTTTACAATGAAATTGAGTATTTTGTGCACATACGTATCTTGTCAAGGTGACAAGGGCTTTCCCACTCTCCTTTTGTACCTCCCCTGACCCACTCCTCCCTCCCTCCCTCCCCACCCTACCCCCCTGGTTCACTTTGTTTTTCATTTTAAGTTCCACGAGGTAGTTGTGATCTGGGTCTCTCATATCAGGGAGACCATTTGATGTTTCACTTTCTGCTTCTGACTCACTTCACTAAGCATGATGGTCTCCAGAAAAGGTTTATTTTAGTTTGTAGTTTCAGGAGGTTTCAGTCTATTTATGGGCAATGGTGGAAGGGCTTGGCAGAGGGCCTAGCAGAGAAAAGCTGTTCCTAACACGGCAAGACAGGAAGCTGAAAGAGAGAAGGAGAGAAGCAGGAAGAGCAGAGCTAGTATGTACCCTTCTAGGTCATGTCCCCGTGGTCCACCCCTTCTGCATCAAGTCCCACAGGTCTGCCCCTTCAACCAGTGCCTACCTCTTACCAACACAGGATAGCAGCAGATCAACACCCAGGACTGAATCACCGATCACGAGGCTTTGGAGAACATCCAGATACAAACTATCTCATACTTATGCATACACTCACGCGGTCCATCAAATGCTCTGGGACCACCTGAGTTAAAAAGTATTCAAATATTCTTATGCCTTACCCTTTAGTCCCTCCAGGATTCATTGAAATTCTATTGTGTGCTGGATATGGACAGATTTGGAGCCTGTAAAAAAAAACAACAGACATGATCCTTATCTTAAAGTGATAGCGGAAGGACTTAACTATAAATATAACATAGAATGTTCCTGCCAGTATCTATGGGAGAGTGTTCAAAATTGGGAACTCAAAGCTTACTTCCATCGAGAGAGATCAGTATCAGGGCCAAAGGAATGGCTCAGTGGTCAAAGCACTTACCTAGCAATTGTGAAGTCAAGTGCTAAGTACCTGAGTTTGATTCCCCAGCACCACATAAGCTGGGCGTGGTGGCGCACGCCTGTAGTCCCAGCACTGGAAGGCTGAAACAGGAGGATTGTGGAGAGTCTAGGCCAGCCTGGACTCCATAGTGAATTTAGCACCAATCTGGGCCAAAGAGCGAGACCCTGTTCTAAACAAAACAAAACAAAACAAAACAAACAAAAAAACCAAAAAAAATGAAAAAAGAACAAAAGAGCAGTATGTACTGAGACCCACACGTTCTCAGAAAAGTGATGCCACCATAGTTGAGAGGGGATATATGGTTGAGAGATCTGCTGGCAATATCCTGTGTATGCTAGTGTGTGAGTGGTGTGGTAACCTAGTAAAACGGAAGGTCCAAGCACAGGTTTATTGTTCTGCTTTCTGAGTTCAGAAAAACTGAAAAAAAAATGAGGTCACATCTGTACACCATCTTTCCCCCCTCCCATTTTATTGATATGTACAAGTGCAGAATTTAAGTTTTACAATGGAGTTGAGCATTTTGTGCACATACATTTCTTGTCAAAGTGACAAGGGCTTTCCCGCTCTCCTTTTGTCCCTCCCCCTATCCTCCCTTCCCTCCCTTCACCTCCTTAAAAGGATACTTAGAGTGCAGCCCTGCAGGGGGCGAGGGAGGGGAGGTGATATTCCTTCCAGACTGAACAGCGGGTACAGAGGTGAAGGTGTGGGAGGCAGCCAATGGCAAGAGACAAGCTAGGTGGGAGCAATCGCGACACACAATTGCCTGCTGTTTTTTTTTTTTTCTATTAATTAGCTGGTGTTCTATTCTAAGAGTATTACTTGATTTCCTAAAATGTTTTAGATGATGCAGAAGCGTATACGGTGAAGGTAAAAGTTCTTCCTTTGGATCCTAATCCAGCTCTCCGGAGGCATCAAAAATTATAAAGACATGTCCATGTTTTCTTTCAGATGTTTTCTGTGTATATTCACATATTTTGTTATAAGCAACGTTATATTCTTCACACTTGTCACTTATCTTTTTTGACATTTTAAGAAGTTTATTTCATTTCATTTGCACCTAACCTCTTCTTTTAATTACTGCCTGGTATTCTACAGTAGGAAATCATCATAATGCTTTTACCAAACCACGTGAAGAAGGATTATGTTTGCTGCTATAACTGCACATGCATTTTGTTGTTACAACTAGTGACACAGCAAAATTTCTCACATCTCATATGTGCAAATATCTAAGATAAATTATTAAATGTGGGATAGATATATTCTAGAGGCATGAGTGGCTTTAATTTTTTATGTTCAAGGCCACATCATCCTTCAAAAATTGGTTTTTTAAATTTACAACAAGCTGTGTCTTGGTAACAGTGAACGGGAGAAAAGAAAACACCATTTTTGTCATTATAGCAACTTTATGTTTTAATTTTTGTCTTTATATCTTATATTTGCACCGATAAATGTGAGAGTACTGGGTGTTAGGTTTTACTCAAAAACCTGGTTATTATTGTATTTAATATTTCACAAACTTGGAGAGCAAAGACTTGTACTAGAAAAGTGGCAAGTGGTTTTCTTTTATTTTACTTATCCTCTTTCTCTTAACCAAATACATTATTTTGACACAATAACTCTTACTGCTTGGATAAAAATTATAAATATCTTTCAGAATGAAAAAGTCTTATATGAAAAAATTGATTTTATTCTCTAAAATTAATCCTGCAGTTTCTGAAGTATTTTCTTTTTCCTACCACATATATATATATATGATTATTTTCAGTTAATTTACACATTAACTTTTCCTTAATTTATGAAAAATTAAATTTACTTTTTTAGTGCTCTTAGTATTTAACACTACTCATTATTTTGTAATCTTTCAAGGATAATCTGGGACTCTGATTTTTGCTGACATTGTAGTTAGGGAGACAAACAAGCAGGAAAAACCAGTATAATAATGTCAGTAAAGGGAAGTGCTGTGAAAACATCTGGAAGCCAGAATCAAAAGGCCTGTATGTGGAAGCTGATGGTCAGATATCCAGGTAGTACAAGGTCTTCTTGGTGAGGTGGCATTTGAGCACACCCTGATTAGTAAGGAAGAGTGAGGCACGTGAAGAAGGAAGGAGAAGGAGGCGTGAATCGGCAGAGAGCAGTGTGCCGAGGCTGTGAGGGAAGGAGAAGGTTGGCACCTGGGGAATCGTCAAGAAGCCAACTAGGCCGAAGCCTAGTGAGAAAGGCAGGAGGCAAGGGCGCTGTAATATGGAGCTCTGCAGACCACTCTAGAGGAACTGGATTTGGTGGGACTGAAGGGAGGCCAAAGTAAATCAATCCTCCTTTTCTTCCTCTTCAATTTTTATTGACTTTCCCCTTGTTTAAAAATGTTGCTAATAAGCCAATTCGAGTATGAATTATAATTACAGATGCGATTTCTGAGGTTGTCAAATTGGTATTTTGTTTTTTTGGAGGTCCATGAACATTTCCCCAGTTCCCTGTTCGCTGATGTAGATTTAGTCCCACGAGGACTCTGACGACTTCCCCATGTGTTCTCTGCACATTGTATATCAAGCTACTCGCTGGGTAACTCTGTAATAGGTGTGTCCCAGGTGTTTTCCATGTCTCATTTACACTCTGCTATCGTCAGCACTTGGACCCCTACTTACATCTCTATTGACTTGTATAATGCATGAATCCCCAATCTTCCAAAAAACTCTGCCTGTCTCTCTGTGATAAACTCTGGAGTAAAGAAAAAAATTCCTTACCGGCTATATTGAGTTCAGTTTAGGAATTTTGACTAGCAGAAAAAAATCAGGTCTAGAAGACTTCATTATATTGTAGTCAATTCTGATAGTATAGAACTGAATAGCCCAGTCACACAGAGCAGACACAGAAAGGGTCTGAGGACTGACAAGGGCACAGGAAAGAAATAAGCGCTGGTCTCTGAGTCTTCCCCTGTGTTTCCGGTGCTGTGTCCCACACGTCACCACCAAGGCCACCTACAACTTAGGTGCTGCAGCAATGCCGTTCATACTGTATTATTTCAGAAGCCCTGAAGCTTGGAATCTATCATTTTCTGAACCTTAGATAACAAACCTGTTGGCACTATAGATGGTTTTTTAAAAAAAGATAGAAATAGTCTCTTGAGGTTATGTTTAACAATCTTTTAAAGTATTGTTGCCAGGGGACATTCACCCAGAGCTGCCCTATTGAAAATCGCAGTCCTTCAGACTGCCACACTTCCCTTTTCCTTCTTAGCATTTGTCACCCTTTAGGGTCCTAGGCTCCTTGTTTATTGTGTTCGCATTTTTTTTTTCTTTATCCCCAAATGAATTTGAGCCTCAGGACTGAAGGGATGTTTATTTCGTTCGCTCACATATCCTGTGCATTCACTTAGAAAAATCCTGACATACGTGCTTAATCGTTGTCTGTGGAGTTAGTGAATTAATGGATGATAATTCGTAGTAAGAATGGGTCAGAACTACTAATTTCCAAGGTGATTGATGTATTTTATTTCGAGCACCTACGTTAATCCAGCCCTTTAACTGGTCATCACTTCTGAAAACGTTCAGGGTGTTACATATATATGTATGTATATATGTATACATTTTCAGTATGATTTCTTTAATAGCATTTTGCATATTAGTCTTTCTACCAGACTACCCAAAGCCATAAAACAAGCTACTACTTGCTTGATACAGAGGGATTTAACATAGTGTTATCCCATAATAATGTGATAGCTGTTTTTCTATCATGCGCCACTTTCTACTTCGCGTGTGACCACCTTCTCTTCCTTAGCTTTAGCATAGCCTGGCCGCCTAGATCTCATCTGTCAGGGTCTTTTCATCTTTGAGACTCAGCTGAAAGACTGCTTTTTAATGGAACTTTTTCTAATTCCTCTAATTGGAGGTGCTTTTCTAAACCACCGTGGAATGTCTACGTTCAGTGCACACCTTTAAAAAATACACGTCAGTATACAAACTTCTAAAGTCTTCTTCTCTACTAGGAGCTACCCACAGGCAGAGATTGAAGTATTGAAATTAAGGGTCTTACGTATGTTACAGAAAGCTGAGTGAGTAAAGAGCCTTCTGTTGACTGGGTAGTGGAGTGAATAGAGAGCCTTTTATTTGGATTTGCTTCAAAAATTTAAGTAAGTTCAGCTTCCTGGGCTCATCATCCGGGGTCTTTGAGGACCTGCCCCATGTAGTTATCTTCTGGAATATTTAAGTTTCACTTAGCATGAAGATGAAATAAAGATAATAGTATAAATGAAAGCACACTGAAAATTGGAAAATATACAAGCATGTTTTTATTTTATTGCTCTAGGATAGTGCTTAAAATGTACCTGGCATTCCATAAATCTTTGTTAGACTGAATGGAATGGACAATTATGTAGACATTTCAGTTGTACAGTAATCGTAAGTTGGTTTCAACTGCCAGCTATTTCTTCTAAGGTGAACTCTTAAGCAAATTTCTGGGCAAATAAAGAAGAAGATATTTCTTTGATCTGCGAACCTTACTATGTAGTGGGAAAGAAAGTCATACAAAATATTTTTTATTCTGTTGTGATTGTGGTTTGGTAGACGGTAAGAAAACGAAAGAAAGGAAAAATCTACTTAAGTGTTCAAGAAGACTTTCTCAAAATGCAAGATGTTTTGAGGGTGAATAAAAGTTGAAGATCCATTGATGATGAACAGGTAAGTTACAGTTTGGTTGATGTTCTAGGTAGAGGGATAAAATGTTCAAATCCATGGAGGATGTAAATATATGACATGCACTGGAAGTTACAAGCCATTTGTTCTTATTGGACTGTGAATAGGGGGTAGGAAATAGTGGATATTAAGGAGGCAGTTTGCAGAAAAGGGGAGGGCTCAGTTGTTACTCTATCGGCAAAGAGGAAACAAATGCCACGATTCTGACTTGCCTCTGATGGAAGCAGTAAGGAAGAGAGTTTCGAGGAGTGATATGGAGGGTAGATGGGGTGATCATCAGACTACTACAATTTACGTTAGGGCAGTAGGCACATGAGTAGACATGAGGAAGAGGGAGATGCTTTGGAGAGATAATCAGGATGTGCAATTGGTGGATCTTGGTAATTAGTAATATGGGGTGGGGGCTAAAGAGAGCGAGTGGTGAGAGGTCCAGATTTGTCCTCTGGGGGATTATGTAAGGGGCACCTACTGAGAGAATTGGATAGTTTAAAGGAAGAGAGGTTGGAAGCGGAAATATGAAATGGTGATTTCGCTGAGACTGAGAAAACGTGAGGATGAGAGGGTGCAGTTCACTGAGTGGTGAGCGTTAAATGCACAGTGTTTCCCATCAGTACCTATGTGTTCACTGGAACTCTGAGTGGATGAAATAGCTCAGGAAGACTCATACAGAGGGAAGAAGAGAAAAATCCATAGGCTGAAAACAGAGAGCTCCATAATTATTGGTCCACACAGGAACAACGAGTCAGAAACAGGAGGGGATGCTCACAACGCTGTCAGAGAAACAAGTGATGAAGTGATTCAGGCAGGAAAAAGGATCCTTGCCAACGAGGCAGAATGGTATAATACACAGCGTGCCTATTAGCTTTGACCTTTAGATGTTACTGGGGACCTGCTCTGGAGGCATTCCAGGGAGGAAACTGGGGTCACACCTAAATGCTGGTGATTGAGACATGAGTAATAGAAACTGAGGAAGCGGGCCTTCAGGAGGGGCATTAACTGGACTGGAAGGAATGAACTGTGTGGAAGTCAGAGGTCGACCCAAGAAGGAAGAGGAACATTTTTCTCCTGCTAGAATGGAAGAGAACTTTTTTATTGTACCAAAGTACACTTCCTATAGCACCTGAAGCATTTCTCATTTATCTCAGCTATATTCAATGAATATAAATTTTTCTTTAGGAGGATTAATTTCTGTCTTAGATCTTCATGTTTCCAGTAAAAAATAACCTACTTTGCTTTACTTGGTTAATTCATAATAAAGGTAGATCATAAAGAATTTATCTTCTTAAATAACTAGAGTTTTGTCAGTCAGGTCAACTTTCCCTCTCCTTTTTCTTCAAGATTGATTGTAAGTTCTGAGGGTGTGGCAGGTGCTCTGGTTTTGGTCTTTGATGCTTCCCAAGGGCCCATGCTTGGTCCTCAGATTGGCATTGTAGAGAAGTTGTGGAACCTTTAGGATGTTAGAGTCACAGGAGGTGTGCCCTGGGAGAGGACACTGGGACTCTTCGCTTCCTGGCTGCCACGAAGTGAGTGGTTTTCCTGTGTCACACATTCCCTAGCATGAAGCACTGTCCTATCACAGGCTCCAAAACAATAGATTCAAGTGACCATGAAAAGAAAACTATGAAACTGTGGGACCAAATAGTTCATTCCTTCTGTTAAGGTGATTGTGACCATTGACGAGATTATGTCAACTTGAGGGAATCAGGATCTACAGCTGGATTAGAGTTTGGGAACCACGCCTAGATTGGGAATTGAGAAACAGCCTGAATCAGAGTGTGAGTGATTTGTGGGCCAGTGAATGAGGGAAGAGCACCCACCCTGATATTGGAGGCCCAACTGGGACCAGAATTGTATAAAAGGAAGGAAGAAGAAAGATTGTCACAGCTTCTTCCTCTGGGAAAGCTCTCACCTTTGCCATGGTCTATGGACACTGACTTGCTCCAAGCTGCAGATCTTCTTTACAGGACTCATGCTTGTCTGCCCATTGCTGTTCCTCAGTCACTAATCTTCAGTAGCCAATCTTCAGTCTCTGCTCTCCGCCATTGTTATTTGAACCACAGAGATTTGCAGTGGACTCTCACCAGCAGTCCTGCAGTCCTGGATGGGTGCTCTACTTAGTGGCTGAGCAGCCATTGGACACGCCAGCTCTCGCATGTGCAGGCCACCATCTTGGACTGTCTCTATCCTCAGATCTCTAAGCCTTCCAAATAGATTCTTTTTGTTGTAATTTATGGAAATTCTGCCTTTTGAAGGAACCTAAACGAATACAGTGATTATCTAAAATATTTTATCACAGTGATATTTTGTTGCTAGAGCAATAACTTCCATCATTTTATTACTTAAGCACAGGTTAAAATGAATGTAGTTTTTACATCAAGGCAATTGAAAGTGAATAAAGGCAACAGTCCTTTTAGTCTTGTCCATCACATAGTCACTTGTCTGTCCCACATTTATTTACTTGGTCATGTGGTATGTCAGGGCTCTCTGAAATAGGTACTGAAGTAGAAGGTGAAAGGAGTCATTCCTGTCACAAAGAATTGATGGTACTACAATAAAGATAGATGTAAAATATTTGATTATGATGCCAGTATGTAAGAGTTCTATGGAGGTATGAAAAAGGTATCACAGTCATGCCTCTCCAGGAGCACCCCATAGAGAGGGTGACATTGAAGGTGGAGGCTGAAGTGGCAAGAGGAAAAGACGAGGGGAGTGATATTGTTGGTAGTAAGGTCTGCATACGTAGGATCAAGATGTCTGAAAGAGCAACGTGGTTAGAAATGGTGCCGTATTAAGTACGACAAGTCAGTGGTGTGTAGAAAACCAGGGAGACAGGGACAGAGAGGTGGGTAAGGTTGATATCACAAATACACTTCTGTTGATTTGTGGAAGGTGAACTTTATGTCATAGCTGAGGGGATGAACAGGTTTATGTACCTATGTATTTCCAACACTGGTTAGTGTGTGGAGGTTACACTGAAGTGGAGAGGCCAGGGGAGCCAGTTGAGCCCATACTGGAGGCTACTTGTTATGGCTTAGCTCTGAAATCAAGAGACATTGCCTAAAGTCCTGGCCATGGGAATGCAGAAAAGGGGCTGAACTGGAGAGACAGTTCTGAAGAAGAATCAGCCGGACACGGGTGGAAGGGCTGGCTAGATGTGGAATGCGTGATGTGCTGTAAGCCACAGGGAAGGAGGCGCCTCTCTCCAGCTAACACAGAGAATAGACCTCATTAAATGAGACTTGAGGGGCCAGAATGAGAAATGTGCTTTTTGCATATCTTGGTCTGGGGGTCCCTCGAGAGTATGGATCGAGCTGGAGTACAGGCAAGAAGCAGAGTGAGAGAAAGACAAATGGGGGGGGGGGGAATAGAGGAAGGGTAGGTAGAGTCCAAGCAGGGAAAGAAAGGGAGTGACGACCGAAGGGGAGCTCTGAACTTAACCAGCAGGAAGAGTCAACAAAACAGGGACGCCACCACAAGATGATCAGCACTAGGTGGCTTTCAGAGACATAGAAGGAAAGTCAGGTGCTTGGCCCCAGCGCTTGTGCTGCTGTGAGGCTCTGGAGGGTGAGATTTTAACCAAGGCCTTTTGGTCTAAAAATTATGAAATCTTTGATGTGTTCCAGTGGGCTCATCACCTTCACGGTGGAGGAGAGGTGACAGGTCGCACACATAAGGGAGTGGAGGAATAGCAGCTAGTCTTTAGAATATAATTGACAGAAAAAGCAAAAACGAAAAAAAAATCCACCTAAAAAAACCCCAGACAAACAGAAAACTCCCCAAAACACACCAACAAACAGGAGAAGCCAAAAAACAAAATGGACAAGAGGCGTGCTTTCGTGGGCACTGAGGGAATTATAGAGTTTCTTAGAAGGAGGAGTTCAGGGTTGAGGGTGAGGAAAGAGGGGGGAATGAAGGGAGATGAGAGAGGCTGAAGACTGAAAAGAGAAGATTAAAAGATGGATTATGGTTCTGAACTGGATAGAAAACAACGGAGCAGCGTCCCTGGCAGAAGAGCAATGGTCTGGAGAAGGCATTCGGCTAAAAAATAGCAGAGCCAGAATAACCAGCTATTTCTGGCTCCATGTTTGATAACCACATTAACCTGTTTCCCATGAAACTAAGCTTACAGGTTAGCAGCATTCTTCAGCTCAATGGCAAAATTACTCAGGTACAGGGCAAGTTCCACCTCTCTTTGGACTTAAGCTTTTCTGTGTGTAAAAAGTGAGTGACCCTTGGGCGTGGGTGGGCAGGGCGGTGTCATGATGGTCTCCAAGGTCCTCCCCAGTTCTGACATTAGATGATTCAAAATATACAGTAAAAATGTGCAAAGTTTTTACCGGGAATTAGAAACCCAAACAGCAGCAGTCTACACAGAGTTCACCCCTTGCCTTCTATTTGTATATGAAAATCTTACTTGTTATTGCTTTTGATTCAGTATGAAGGATTAGGCCTGAAAGCTGAAATTCCGTGTGGAGCTACATTTCACCTTGTATCGTGCTTGGGAGGACAGAGGGCTAGTGAGTTTTGTCATTTGCTCCAAACTCCATTTCCTTTGTCTCTGCCTTTTGGTATGTGTGTGATCCTGAAAGAGAAAGGCTAAGTTTTCTTGACCCCTTGCAGATTGCAATCTCTTTTCAATCGGCATTTTCAAGTGAAATGCGGAAAGCTGCTGTTCAGCCTGATTGCGAAACGTGGCCCTACGTGCCCACAGATACCCTCTTGCTGGACCCTCCCCAATTCAATAGCGTTTCCCACTTGGATACATGTCTTGAATCCCAGAGTCCACTGATTCTGGTCTCAGTGTCTTCTACTTCTATCAAGTAGAACTAATTCTCAGAAGGAAACACTCTCCAGTGAGCTTAGGAACTTTCAATTTCTGCAGTTGTTTTCTTTTTATTATGAGAGACTGCATGATGCTTCATCTCTGAATGGATGGGTGATTCATTTTGTTTAAAATCTGACTCTTGGGAAGCAGTCCAGTGCTCATATATATGTAGAGTTGACAAGTGACAGCTTGGAATATTTGGGAGGTAATTTAAGAATGTATATGGTTTGGAGAATGTCACATTCAAGTCTTCCAGGAGATGAATATCTGCTTTATTGAGGTAGGTACACAAACATTTTTCAATCTTTCTTGATGTATAAACTATGATTTTTATCAGCAATATTTATAGTTGTGTGGAGCTAATATGTTACTTGCTGCCACAAATTAGAACTCAGCTGGCCACAAATCCAGTGCTAGGGAAATGGATGTGTTTAAAGTATTAGGTCTCGAGGCACAAGGCACTTTGTTTTCTGCAATGAAGAGAACCTGAGGGTTTTCTGAGTTTTGCCTTAAATGAGACTCTACCAGTTTGTCCCCATTTTGCACTTAAGTCACCTGCCTGCTGTTACTGCCCGTTGATAGATAAGGATCAAGCTTTAGCAAAGAACATGAGCACTCAACGTCTCCTCAGCGATTATTTTCTGTGCCGTGGGAATCTTAAAACGATTGAACTGTGTCCCCCGCTCTTCAGGAAGGCACTGTTCAGCGGCTGAGACTTAGAAGCCCGTAGTAGCTTCAACAAAATAGCTTTAATATGTAATCAGGATGCTAGAACAATACTGGAGTAGGAGAGGTTATTGCTTCCGGAACACCAAATACTCCTCCGCTCCTCATGTTTCTCCCAGACACGCCTTAGAGTCATGCTCTTGGCAGTGTACCAGTTCTGGGCAGAGACTATTGTGGGGACGAGGGGCTTTATCTCCACCCACCACATGAGGAGGTGACGTCACAGACAGGTGGGTTTGCGAGAAGGAGCTCAGCTCAGGTCTACCCTTGGCAGTGCCTTGAGCAGCAGAGGTTCTCACCTCATTAGCAATGGCTGTGTCTCTGTCTGTCTCGGCTTGCGTGGGAATCTTGCCAATGGGCTTCATGCTGGCAAGACTTTGACTCATATTTAAGCCTGCTCTTTAGCAGTAATAGTAAATCAATGATAATAGAGATGGCTTTTTAGCCTTAGTCTGCCTGATGTCTCTGTTCACCTCATTCCATACGTTAAACTCAGGTGGTAGAGGAGTTAATAAGCTCCTAAAATGCAGTAAAAGTCATTCCCGGCAGAGAAAGCCATGTCGTAGAGGACCAGGATGGAAAAATGTAAGATACACAGGAACACTTTTATCTTAAAGGAAACATTTTAATTGTGGAGAATATGATGAATCATATTTTATTGAATATTGGAAAATTCTACATTGTATTTATCAGCTCTTTGCCGATGCAACATGGCATAACAACTCCAAAATTCAACAGCTTATGGTAAATATTTATTGTTTATAGATTTGAGGATTGGCCATGGCTCTCCTGGCCTTTGTGAGACTCTCTGAACTTTCTGTCTTTGGGATGAGTTCTTCTTGTGGCAGAAGACAGGAATGCAACAGGGACAAATTGAAATTCACAGGACTTCTTATAGTCTCTTCTCAGAACTGGTGTAGTGTCATCTCTGTGCACAAGCGATTGATTAGAACAACCTACAGCATCAAGTCCAAAGTCATTGTAAGTAACCTTACCCACCACAATCATAGCAAAACATGGAAACATAAGGAGGGGTTGTGATGCAATCTCCCACATACAGCTTTGGCTTTCATTTGGCTTTTTGTACAGAGATTCTTCATCCAACTTATTTGTTCCATTTGCCTTTGATAACATTCTGAAAACATTTGCATTCCTCTGATTTCTCCATAAAGCACCATTAAATACTCTTACAGATAAATATTGCTATCTAAACTACTCATGCAGGTTATTTTAATATATTATTCATCGAATTCTGAATAAACGAGTGAGGTTGGACATAATTCCTGTCTTGTAAGGAACTCTCATCTGCTGTGTTTGCAGCAAGAACTAGCCCCAGTAGGAAAGCCCGCCTGGCAGGGAATTGAAGATAGCGAGCTACGGGTGGGCCTGGAAGTAGATGCATCTCTGCTTATCCTCAGGTGAATCTGTGGCCTTACCTGACATCTTGAAACCTTCTCATATCAGGAAGCACAGGACTCAGTTAAACCCTCTTTGTGTTCCTGGCTTAAAGAAACGGTGAGATGATTCATGGGTACCACTTCAACATGATGAGTGTGTGATAATGTTGTTATACAGTAATGGAAGACATGTTTTTTAGAGTACTGGGGATATAGTGTCTTTATTAATTTCTATTTCTTGCCATTTCTAGTTATCTCTTTCATTTTGATGTCCTATTTTGTTACAGTTGGCCTATTGCATGTGTTAGTAGCAAATGTTTTTGGTGGTAAGCAGATTTACTTAAATACCTTTGTGTTTAATGTGCTTGTGTTTACAGAGAGCTAAAAATAGATACTTGTTTGTTTATTAACAATGAAATGTCTATAATGTATTTAGCATAGTAGAATACACAGAAAGAGAAATGTTTTCTGCCCTCATGAAGTTTACCTTTTATTGGAAGAGGCAGTCAAGAGTAATTAAATGGTTTTAAAATAACACATGTGAATAATTCCATGGAGGAAATAAGTAGAACACGGTGCTCCAGAGTCCCTGGATGATCTTTTCCAACAAAGACTTTTGAGAAGCAGCATTGAAACTGAGATTTGAAAGATAGGAAGGGACAAATATATTGCATAACTTCTCAGTGGCTTACAGAATGGAAGGAACTGAAGATGGCCAGCAAAATTGCATTTGCTTGTGGTGTGTGTGGGCTGGGGAGAAGATAGTGTAATTTATAATAATCATTGAGCTTAAAATAAATTTTAAAAACTTGATCTTTAGAAGGCTGAAATAAAATATATAAGGAGTAACAGAGACAATATACATATTTAGAATATAATATTTTGATTAAGTAGTAATGGCATGGTGGAATGTTGTGTGAGAGATCTTAGGATAAAGGAAAGGGTCGTGTGAAATTATAAAGCTATAATATCCCAGTGGGAATTCATCTAGCCAGCTCTGACCACGTGCCTCACTAGGCTCACATTTACCAGACCGGAGTGGAATGGGTTCTGCTGTCACTGTGTGTCTGTGTGTGTCTAGGGCACCCCCCCCCCCCCTCCACGGGCTCTTCTTCGTTAGTTCTCTGGGATTGCGTGGTTGGCTTTTATGAAACGATAGATATCTCACACCACTGTGAATCTAAATTTTTTTGCTCCTGTCACTTCTGCAACATGCTGCAGTTAGCACAGAGGCCAGTATGCTTCCTGAGTGTGCCAAGAAAGACATGGGAGGTTTTGTTTTGTTTTAACTTTAGCTCTTTTCTTTGCCTTGAGCTTCTAGAGTGTTTATGTCTTAGAGAGTTTTCTAGGTGGCAACAGTCTTTCTCCCTAAAGTAAGGTTGGATCTAAAAGTGCATCTGTCTTGAGAATTTGGCACCATTTTAAAAGGAAACATGTCATTTGTGAACATTATAATTGCTAGGAAAAATAATGGCTATTTGTATGTATGAATTCTGTGTGTATAAAAGTATGTGTATGAGTGTGTGTGATGCATGTGTGCATGTGTATGAAGAAATAAAAGAGGAAATTTTTTGAAATAGTTGATAAATTGATAAACAAAAATCAATCTGGTGTTAAGCATATGTCAAGGTTATAGACAATTATACCGGAACTACATTTGCTCCTTCCTAGATGGCTAGGAAATGACAAGAAATAGGGATCAGACACACAGGGAAGTCTGCTTGGACAGAAAGAAGGACAAAGGAAAGAAAAATAGGAGCGATGCAAGAATCCAGCTAGTTCTCCTTTCCTCAGTTCTGGGTTCTGGTAAGAGAGGTCAGTTTCAGGTCCTAGTGACAAGGGATTTAGTGAGTCTGGAGAAAACGTGTTCAGGTCTAGGTACTAGGTCAGCAGCCAGGTACCCAGAGTACAGTTTTAAAGGAAGAGAAAAATAACTTGAAAATTGGTCCTCCAAGAGTTTGTCCTGTGCGTGAACATTTCAGCACTTGGGCTGCGGTTACAAGCAAGTGGTAGCCAGTGTGGGATTGGAAATGTTGGGGATAGAAGCTGGTTAATCCATGAAGGTGTGCAGTCCAGAAGGCCCTGGACTCAAATTCTTAGCAACCCTCTGGGAAGTGGAATATGAAGAGCAGTCCTAATGCTTTGGACAAAAGAAATAAGCTTATCACTTCTGGAACTCCTAGAAGGCATCTATAAATCACGCCATTCCTCCCGTCTCTTCAAGCCTATCACTTTTATTTCTCTGTCTGGAGTATTTGTCATGATATCTCTTCAAAAATCTTCTCCCAACTTGCCTTTTGATATACCCGACCTTTAATCGTTCAAACGTTTCTTCTTTCACTTACTATGCCACTGGAGCTTTACAAACAAACATATATATTACCATTCAATTAGATTTAATTGAATGACAATTTGCTAGATGCTCGTGCCCCAGATATTGCACTGAGTGTGTGGCTGAAGTGAAAATGAAGATGCCCTGCTTCTGCAGACCTCGGCACACCGGCAGGGTGGTGGGGCAGGCTTGTGCTACAGGAGCAGTGCGGCTCAGCGCGATGCATGCTCAGCAGAGGGATTACTCTAGGGAAAGACGGCTAAGGACACGCTAAGTGCTGGGAGATGGAAGTGGAGGTGAGGTGTGCTGGGGAGATTGGGGCAAACAATGCCTTGTATGGTGGTGCAGCAAGAACAAAGAGCACTGCCCGTGTCATACGTGGATGGAAGGCTCTGACTGTAAATGAAAAATAAGGGAATAGTAATAGAAAGAAGCCTTTTTTTAAGGCTTGGCATAGGAGACAAGGAACTTTTAAAAGAGGAAAGCAGGAAGTATTATGATCCATTCTGTTTGAAAGCTGGTCAGCAAATGAACAGATCGATTCACCAGAAAGGTAAGAGAATCTTTCAGCGCAAAATGTGTCTAGTCCAATGAATTAAATAGATAGACCTCAATATTTTGGCAAATGAGTGGAATTATTCAAATGAAAATGCACTTAGCCCTGTCTATGGCTGGTGCTCAGAATAACGTTACAGAATGAACTCTAGTCCTAAAACTGAGTGTCAACAGATGCTTCATCAGATTTGCAGAGCAAAGGGAAATTTGAGAACAAGAAATTAATTTGATCTGGAATGTAAAGTAGAAAATAGAAAAACCTTCAATGTGAAAGGACTTTCCTGATTAGTTCATTTGGAAGGTATTTCTGTTAACTTTTTTTGTATTATCTTAAATCTCCTTTTACCTAAAAATTCCATTTGAAAAGATGTTGGTGTTCAAAAGATAGATTTTATGAAAAATATATTTCAGAAAATAATATCTAGAACATTATATATCTATAATATCAGAGAATTCCCATTTGTTTTTATTTAAATTATATATTACATATTTTTTCAAATAAGCACACAAAATTATTCCACTTCTTTAAAAAATAGCCTGCAGTATTATAATGAATAACCAACATCAACTGAGGTAATTTAGTAATTTCTTAGGTAAAAATTTAGGTAATTTTGAATGCTTTCCATACAAACAATGCTGCGATGACTAACCATGTAGATATGTCTGTATTCCAGTCAGCTCATAAATTGTATTTTTAAGATGAATTCATAAAAGTGAAATTGCTGCACAAAACAATGCTCACCTTTGTCATGTGACAGCGCTGCCACCCTGCTACCGTGTGCAGTGTTCCAATTTGCATTCTCACCCGGAACAGAGCAGAGTTCATGTTTCCTCCGCCACCTCGCCAATGAACCTGTCTCTGAATTTTCAAAATCCTGCCAATCTGACGAATTCTCAACTCTCTCACTGTAAACATGTTCAAAGATATTCCTCTTTTTTGTCTATTACGGACATATTAAACAGAATGTGGCCAGGTAAATAAAAAGTCTTCTCGTAGATCAACGTAGAGGCAGACACAATTCTGGTGACACAAATGAAAGCCACAGTGTGATGTCACTTTGTCCATTTGGGTGAAAACCATAGGAGATGGCCAGTGCCGGCGACGAGGGAGTGTGTGTACCCAGTGGGGAGGAACTGAATGGGGCCTGGTCACTGTGGAAAACTACAGGAAGGTTCCTCAAAGTGTTCAAAACGCTGCTATTACGTGGACTTCTGGGTATAGAAGAGGAAATGAAATCCATAGGTCAAGGAGATATTGGCACCCTGGTGTTTATTGTGGCAGTAGTCACAACAGCCAGGAGATGGAAATGACTACGTTGCCATGAGTTGATGAATGAATGAGTCAAATGTAGGCATAGCCACGGTGGAATCTAACTCAGCCTTAGAACAGAAGGAAATCCATCCACTGTGACCACCTGAAAGAACCTGGAGAAAATCAAAGTGAAACAAGTCACAGAGAGACAAATGCTGGATGATTTCAGGTGCGTGTGGTATCTCAAATAGCAATGTTGTGTCTGGAGGTACGGCTCAACAGTTAAAATACTTGCCTCACAAGCGCTAAATCAAGCATTAAGTACCCATGTTCGAGTCTCCAGCACCACATGAGCCAGACGTGGTGACGTAGGCCTGTAATCCCAGCACTTGGGAGGCTGAGGTAGAAGAATTGCCATGAGTCCAAGGTCAGCCTGGACTCTATAGTGAACTCAGGACACGCCTGGAGTACAGAGTGAGACCTTGTCTCAAAATAAATAAATAAATAAAGCAATGTTGAACAGAAGCAAGAGTACAGTGGTGGTGGTCAGGAGCTTTGAAAAATGTAGACAAATTTCCGTTGTACAAAACATGCATTCTGGAGACTTAACATACAGTATGGGGACAATAGTTGCATCATGACATATTGCATACTTGGAATTTGCTAAGAGGCAGATCATAAGTGTTCTCAGAAAAAGCAAACAGAAAATAACTGTTAGATAACAGGTAAATGTTGATTTTCTTGATTGTGATGATTATTCCAAAATGTATATGTATATCAAAACATTCCATTGGAGGCTGGAGACGTATCACAGCTCAGATGTAGAGTTATAGTGTGTGCCTAGTTTGTATGAATCTTGGAGCTCAGTTTCTAACACCACAAAGATAAAATCCATCCCATTGTTCACTTTAAATAATACCATTTTTACTTGTCAATTATACCTTAATCAAAGCTGAAAAACACACACCAAGACACACTTCCTTCCTCTTCAACAGCTACCACCACCACTAACATCACACCCTAGAATTCTAACTGGAGATAAAGAATTGTGACTAGAGAAGAAAAGAAAAATTAAGAAGCCTTAGGATATTATGAGAGTACTGAGTCAGAAATTTGAGGACAAATAATTGGTAATTCTTTTAAAAAGATTCAATTCTTTAAAAAATTCTTTAAAAAATTCACCAACAGATTTTAGAGTGAAACCATAGGATTATTGGAAACAGTGTTGAATTTCATCTCTGATGGGTGATAAATGAAGGCTCTTCAGAGTTTTTCTGATTTTAAATTTTTCTTTAAGGGATGGTGGACATATGCTTTGCAAATCATTGAGTTCTGTTTCTCTCTGAAATGGTTTTCCCTGCACTTACCAGTGTCAGAAGGGAAGTCCTACTCCTTGTGGTAAGGACAGAGGTCTGTGTCACTCTTTGGAAAAGGATCACAAGAGTAGAAACAAAGATTCAAATTTAAAAATATCTTTGCTGATATTTTACTTGGTGGGAGGTGATGAACGAAACTTTTCTTGTCGAATACATATGCTCAGATGAAACCAGAAGTCTTTATTTCCTCATGTTATAATTTCCTCATTATTTACTTATTTTGTGGCCTAAAGTTAATATTCTCCTGGTTAAGTAACCTCCACATTTGTTTATCCAGCTCATGGTGCTTAGGATTGGGGAAGCAAATAAATATTGTTCTCATTCTGTTCTCAAGTATTTACCGTTGTAGGAGACGAAGAAGCAGATACACCAGTGTAGTAGCACTGTGTGTTGAGTGTTAGGCACAGACAGGTGCAGGATGCTTTGGGGGTGTGCAGGAAGCTCAGCCAACCCTAATAGAGGAAGGCTGATGCTTTGTATTGAGTTCTGAGGGATGAAAAGAAGGTAAGCCAAGAGCCATGAATAAGAATGGGACAAGAATCACCTGAATGACATAGGAAGAGAAGTTCCAGTGGCCCCCTGGGCTAGAGGGAAAGTGCATGTAAGAGGGTGATAAAGCCAAGACAGTGAGGTTCCTGGTCCTGTTGATCTGGACCTGGGAGTAAAGAGGTCAGATCATGGAGGCTCTTACATCCTGATATAGGTGTATGATTCCTGATTTTGAAATCTAGCAGGTGGGGAAAACCCTTGAATAATTTTAAGCAGAAAACTAACACAATTAAGTTTGCCTTGGGTAAAGACTTTTGGGATGCTCCTGTGGAAGATGGGCTGGGGTCTGATGAAAACCCAGGAGACCCAAAGAGGAGAGGATGAGGACCTGATGGGTCGGGGGGGGGGGGGGGGGGGGGGGGGGGGGGGGGGGGGGGGGGGGGGGGGGGGGGGGGGGGGGGGGGGGGGGGGGGGGGGCGGAGGAGGGACTCTGAGAGGATTAAAGGAGTGGAAGCTTCCTCCAGATTTGCTAAGTGACTGAATGTGAATGAGGAAGAAGTACCTGATGAGTTCCAGGGGTCTGGCTTGAATCAGTGGGTAGACGGTGGTCCCTTAATATTACCTGGCAGGTACTTCATTGGAGGCCCCTTTTATGTCTCCCCCAGAGAGCTTTGCTTTCATTTTTAATAAAACTTCTTCATATTTTGAATCTTCCATGAGCTCTGACTGATTTTTCTATGTTATCTTGAGTTTCTGAACTCCAACTCAGGAACATTCCTGATCCAACTGTAATAGGAGAGCAGTCAGATCCAGAGGACACATGTGGGAGCTATCAGTACACACACACACACACACACACACACACACACACACACACACACACACATATGCCGAAGACCTAGGTGGGGTCATAGCACTGCAGAGAATACAGACAAAATGGGGTCAATGCTCAAACTTGACAACTGTTTCTCCTGGACAGATTGAGCAGTGATTATTTTTTGAGATAACTTTCTGATGGAGCACCATGAGCCTTGGTCTGTGCGCATTCCAACCGGCTGGGTCAACTGCTCTCGTTAGTTGCCAAGGGACAGAGGATGGCAGGATGGCAAAGCCCCTAGGAGGTTCCTGACCCCGCTGACCTTGACCTGAGGTTAAAGAGCTGAGCTGTACACCATTTCCGGCGTTCTCCTCTGCCTACGTGATCTCAGTGCTCACCCTTTCATGGTGGAGATGGGTCTGTTCGGGTACAAATGATGGCACACTAAGGTCAGCATGAAATACTCATAATTTTTGCCTTCTCCTTGGCCAGTGAAAGAATGTAGCAATACCATTTGATTAAGGTGCAAAGAGTTTTGAATCTTGTTGAGGCTGGTCAATTCAAATTTTAAAATTTAAGTCTGAAAGATAGGAGTTGCGTGCCCCAGAAAGGGAACAAGGCAGAATGTGCATCCTTGGAGCTGCCCCAGACAGCTCCCCAGAAATCTGTCCCGAGAAACCACCCTGGGACCCCTGAGCCCCCATGCCATTAGTCACATCATCCAAGACAGCAATGCCTTCATGTGGGACTACTGTGAGAGATTTTCCAGAGGTTGACTTCAGACACGGTGGTGACAGATGGGGCAGAAGTCCTGGTCCTTTCAGGAAGCCAGCAGGCCTGACCTTGATACTGATGAGGGGAAGCCAATGGCTTTGTGTTGCCCCACTCCCTTTTCTGTTGGCATTGGGTAGGTTTTTATACAAAGGTTGGAACAATTTTTTTTTTTTTTTTTTTTTTTTTTTGGTGATAGGGTCTTGCTCTGTAGTCTAAGCTGGTCTTAAACTCATTATGCAGCCCTTGTTGACCGTGAACACACAGAAATCCTTCTGCCTCAGCTTCCTCCTGAGTGCTGGAATTACAGATTTGAGCCACTATGCCCAGATTTGACTAAATATTAAAACAACTCCAATGTGACAAAAATACGCTAATTCCAAGACAATCACCTCATGACAGTCATATTGACACCTTTCTGAGAATCCACATTGCTGTCCTGTCTGTGTGGGGGACAGGGATTATTGTCACCCTGATTTGCATTTGGGTGCTCCTCATGAACCATGGGGTTTAGGAAGCATTTCCTTTTGTTCTTTGTGGTTCTGGGACTTGAGCTCAGGGCCTTCCCTCCAAGCTATACCTCAGTACATTTTATCTGTGATTTTTGACACAGGGTCTTCCTATGTCACTGAGTCACTCAGGGTGGGCTCCAATATGGGATCTTTCTGCCTCAGCTTCACAGTGGGATTACAGGCCTGTGCTGCTGGCCTGGTTGCTTTAGTCCCGTGGTATAGTTGGTGTATCTGTATTTCTAAGTGGTCTAAAGAACCCTTTTCTGGGGTTCTCATCCCCGAGGATGCTGTGACAAAGGGCTGCAGAGCCAGCTGCAGTGCAGAGGGTGAGGCGGGCTCACGATGAAGGGTGCTCACCCTGTGTGGCTGCCTTGGACTGTCAGCTACAGCCGTGAGCTGCCTGGCCTCGATTCAGCGGACACCAAGCTTGAGGGTCCTGTAGCCGGGGAAAGGCAATCCCACCTGCAAAAGCAGAGTCCTCGGGCAAGACCGCGGTCCTTCCTCCATGGCCGTGCCGGGACCTTGGAAACACCTCACTCTGAATGCTGTTAATGTGCTAGGAAGATGACAGTGGAGGACAACATTGCATCTGAATCACCCACACTCCTGGATGGATCCTGAGAAAGTCACCTTCAGGGACACTGAATGACTATGAAGTCATAGACCTCACAGGTGGAAATTTCCCTTCACTCTGGGGGCTACACTGTGCCAAGAAAACTCACACTCCTTACAAAGTATGGGTGATGCTCCCACAGCCAAGTGGAAGCTGCTCTGAGGAAGACCTGATTCCCCTGCTGCTGTCTCTGCCCCAGCCACACACAGAGGCCATCACCTCTGGGGAGGAAATGATGCACTGGGAGCGCACAGTGAAAATGGGAGGTCACGGCATGCAGAGGATGCGTTCACAGGGGACCTCGCCACACTTCTCCCCAGGTTGTGTGGCCCAAGACAGTCTCCGGACTACACCAGCCAAAGGACAGGTAGGCCTTGATGGGCAGCCGCGTGCTCACATCCTGTGAAAGTGGCGCTGCAGGTGGCCCCAGAGCTCAGGATGCTGAGGTCTCCTGGGATGTCGCTCGTGGCTCTGGGGTGATGGCTTGCCTGACTCTTGGCACTGAGGTAGCACAGGACTTTCTGTGGTGGCTCTATCACAGAAGACAAGGACTTTGGAGTGGCAGGTTCTTTGTGTTGACTCTTAAGCAGTGCAGGAATGGACGTCCACTGTTGGGCGTGAGGGGACAAGGACCGCCATCTCCTTCTTGCACGTGTGTGGGGCTGGCCAAGGGGGCAGCAACCCCACAGTCCTATTCTGGGGAAGGGGAAAAGGATATCCTCCAGTACTGCCTGCAGATATGGAGGGGCACCCATGCCTGAGAGGCTCCTGCCGCTGAGATAGTGCAGTCAAGGTGACCAAGGCCTGAGAAAGCTGGCAGAAGAAAGTGATCCACACTCGCTGCGTAGAGACACAGTCTGAGAGAAGGTACCCAGGCTGGGTGCAGCGGAGTCCCACTGAAGCAGAGTCAGGTTGGAATCAGGTTGCGATGGAGGGGGTGGCCATGAGACCAGGAGGAGGAGAGGGAAGAAGAAAGTGGCTGCATGAAAGATATCCCCGTGGACCACAAAATGGTCGTGGTGGAGAGGCATCCAGGGGGCACAGGGACTCAAAAGAAGCTGAGGAGGTAATTAGACCAGGCGTCAGAGTAGAAGCCATGGGCAGAGTAGTCAGGGAAGCCAGTGAGGACAAGGTGGTGGCCCAGGGATCTTTCCCAACCTGCCCAGTGGGCTCACTGGCTCTGGCAGGTACCTGTTGGGCCACCAAACCTGGGGCTTGGCCTTCTGATGGCTGAAGAAAGCAGCTGTCATCTAGGAGCTTCCCAGGTGGCTGAAGCATGAAGGATACACCTGTTACAGTGAGGAGCAGATGGGGTCAGTGTGTCAGGCCAGCTAGGAAGTCAGGTGGACACATTGCAGTCATGGACTCTAGTGCCCCAAGCTCATTTCTGCAAAAGCTTTTCTTCAGAGCATTAGCTGCTTCCACTCCATACTAGCTGTCCTCCAAGTTTAGCCCTGGTTCTTGGGCCCCATCCTAGGCTCTGGTTGGTACAGCCACAGGAGATGTGGAAAGGCTATCTTCCCCGGGCCCGCTGGGCAGGTCAACTGGGACCTAGAGGAGGGGGCGCGCGAATGAGGGAGACAAGAGAGACACAAAGGAATGGAGACAAGACAGGCTTTCTGATCAAGTCTCGTTTATTGCAGGTTAGGACAACGTATATAAGGGGAATAGTATGGGAGAGGTAATTTGCATAAGCACGATTGCTATGGTCACCAAACCGCAAGACATTCTGATTTCTTATCTGCTAATCTATGCTAAAATATTTAATAGAATGCCCCAGAAAAAGAAAGGCAAAAGTCACATTAGTTTAAGCAGACAGTCCTTGAAGAAACTGGGCGTTTCAGAGTGACAGGGTGTTGGCTGCTCTCTCTTCAGCAGCACTGAGTATGGTAGACTTGAGCCAAGATGGAGTTGCTTATGTCTCAGGTCTGGGGCCTCTAATACAGATCCAACAGCTATCACTGTCCCAGAAGGGACACCAGGACATACAAGTCCTCCAACTCCTTCTGGACACCTCCATGGGTTGAAAAGGAAAAAGGGAGGTGAGGGCGGGGAAAGAAGGGTTAGGGGACCATAGGATCATGGGAAGGGAGGCCCTGGTATCTGTTCCTTAGTGTCAAAGCCATGTGACCAGTGACTGTGACAGAAAGGCAAACAGAGAAGGAGCCCTGTGTCTCTTTTAAGGTTCCTCTGTCTCTAACCTCCTCTGTGGCCTCCGTTAGTTCCTCATGGAAGGGGCAGGGCGGAGCATCTTGAAGGCAGCAGCACCTGGAGACCCCCCTTCCTATCCAGGTTATGTCACTGCACTGAGACCCACCTGTTGTTGCCTCCTGGACACTGCCCTCCCATGGGGCCTGTCACAGCTGTGTCTCAGCACCGAGCCTGAGAAATAGCCCCAGGTTTGTTTCCATCCAGGAGCCCCCACTGATGTCCTCAGATGGCAGCTTTGTTCTCTCAGGGACTCCTGAGGTCAAGTCATGTCTGGGGATGGTGGACTGAGCCTTCCCTTTCCCAGTGCGTCTCTTTTCCTGGTTCCCTTCCACCCCTTCTTCTCCATGAGGTTCTGAGAAACAGGAGAGAAAAAGGGCTGAGTTCCAGTTCTCCCCTTTCCTCCACAAACAAGGTCCTCCACATTTTTGAATAACAGCAGTTTCTAATTCAGCAAACGGAGCTCATGTGTGAAGTGGCTACGGGTAGTTTCTGTTATTCTTCCTTCGATACCGTAACACAGTCTCCCTTTGAGTTCCTCCATGTATGTCTTCGTCACTCTCCCTCTACACAGAAATCACAGAGATCTACAGGAACGTCCCTGTCACCCAGGTACTTTCTTTCTGAGAGCAGAGGTGTCAGCAGGTGCTCAGGGAGGCCCTTGGGGGCTCGGCACAGCCCTAAGTCAGCCCAGCTCAGCGGAAAGGGAGGCCTGTGGCCCTGCCGCGAGAAGGGGCGTTCAGTGCAGTGGTCAGCGGTGGTCCCTCTCCAGCGGTCCCCAAAACCTGGGAATCCGCCCTGCTCAGCCTCGCCTGACGTTGCCGGTGGGCTTGTGAGCCGTGACCAAGCCAAGGGTCGTGCTCGCGTGCCACCTCGTCTGCAAGTCATCGGCCTCCTCTAAAACAATGATGCTCCGATCTTTCCAGAGAGTTCCTCTGTAGCTTGCGCTCCACTCGCATTTGGAAAAGTGAAAGGAAAGTAGAGAGAAAGAGCCCTGGCCTTTGTCCGGCGTGTCCTGAGGATTTAGCTTCCTGAGTTTCTTTCTTCTTCCCTGGTGGTGGTGGTGGTGAGGATGGACTCTCCTGGAGCCGGGGGTGGGGGGGCAGCAACGGAACAAAAAGCCCCGGGCCACACAAAATGCCAGGAATTTTGTCTGTTATGTCGTGACCCAGGTGGTGGAGCTGGCGCTCAGCCACCGTGTCAAGTGCGCTGTTGCTGTTGGGCAACTGAGCCCCGAGAGTTGTCTCCGGGAATGCGGCGCAGGGCCCAGGCTGCAGCGCAGCGCTCTAGGCTCCGCGTCGTCCACGCCCTCCAGCCCAGCACGTCCTCCAGCCCCACCCGAGTTCACCTGCCAACCTGGCCCACGGAGGCTTGAGTTCACTTTTTATCCTGTGCCCCGAGACATCGTTGCTCCCTTGGAAACCTCTGCCTAAGGTTCATCATCAGTTCATGATTTTAGAATTGCCCCTGGGGTGTTTGGTGTCTGACAGGGATTTTCCCAGTCTCTGTCCCCTCTTTTTGCAACTTCAGCTTTCTCACATTGGGTGGTCTTGCCTGGCGTTAGTTCAGACAGAAAACGGAAATTCTTGGGTGTATATTTAGCTTTGTAAGTTTTAAGTCAACGTTTTGTGCAATAATTTCAGTTATATTTTATCATCTTCCACACGACACACAAAAATCACAAGACAGAGCGTAAAAGAAATGAAAGAAATCTTCAAAGAACATTTTTGCTCATTCCTAGTTGTTTGTTTTTAAAATAGATAAACATTAAACTGCAGAAGGATTGTGGCCTGGGAACCCTTTGACAAATCAATCCGGGATTTGGAAATCTGTGAGCAGAACATTCCCCACCATTCAGAAGCCCCCAGGTAGCCTCTTGTGTTAGTACTGCTAGCAGCAGCCTTCTTGATCCTTTTCATGTGGAAATAGCTCCATGTTTTCTTCACTGCTAAAGGACAGAGTTTCTTGAAAAATAGTAAATAAATGCTACCCTAGGTAGAAAACTGCATCTCGGGATGTTCATTTGTTAATGTTCGGCACGAGCTGTCACACCATTTTTCTCTGGCTCTAAGCTGACACATAATATTTCCTATCCTAGACTTTAAGGAAACTGCAGAAAAACTGACTCTAGAATCTCTCTTCATTCTCATTTCATGCTATTCTTATGATAATTTATTATGTTCCAAGTCCCAGGTCTTGCTTTATTTTTTTTTTTTAATGCATTGAACTATCAGTATTTTTTTCTACCACAGTACATTTGCATGTTCTGCGTGAAATTGTTTCTTTTGTTCCTATTTATGGTTGGCACTTTCTCATGCCTCAGGTTTTAGTCTATATGTTTTTTTTGAGTTTACCAAATGCAAATTCATTTCCCTTTCTCCCTTCTTATCAGTCTGTCCGTTTGCTTACTTGTTTTCCTGTGCTGAATTTCAATCTTCACAAAGTAATTATCTATATCTGTGTTGTTCAGTGTTCCACCCATGCAACAATGATTACAGGATATTTTAAATTCACTCTTGTTTGAACCCCACATCATACTTAAGTTGTGATTTTAGCATCATTCTCTGATACATGAGAAATTTGAGGCCTAAAAACGTCAGGGCCACATGGCCGGTACATAGAGATTTGCACTTGAACCCAAGATTTCTGGACGAGACCATGTTCCTGTTTTTGTACAGTTATTGTCTCCAGTGCAGGCCATAATGCTATCTTTTGCAGGAGTATTTATTTCTTTTGAATAAGCTGTTAGGCAATGCTCCTCTGTCTGACTTTCCTTGTGAGCCAGTTCCTTTTCCCTGCAATCTTCAGTGGCTCCCTTTGAATTCCGTAGTGAGTTGGGCTTGTTTTCCACGCAAAAGGGAAATACCCACACCTTTCAGAATTGATTAGAGGTGATGTTTTTCCTGGGGTCATAATCAGGCCTGCACAGTGGCTTCTGATGAGGTCTGAGGTTTTTTCTCTTGCTTTGCTCTGGGGGAGGTGAAGTGTTTTCAGTCTTAACTTTTTAATGATAATGTAAGGGAAGAACGAGCCAATGTCACAGGGAGATCAGTGGTATGGGAAGTGGTAATAAGACTGGCAAGGTCAGAAGCCACGTGTCATTGATAGGGCTAATTTGGAATTCTTTCCCTATCGGTAGTAATTATTTTGAGAAGCTTAATCAAACTCACTGCTGGCCTTGTGTAAATCAAAGGGAGAGTTAACTAATTGCCAATTTCTCCGTTTAAGTTCCATCTCTTCTTACCATTAAATAACTCTAGCACACAGATATGTAAGTGAAAGTGTCGGCTCTGTAGTTGTCCAATCTCTTCCCTACATACTTCTAGGTTAGCAGGAGGGACAACCCTGACAAATCACAATTTCAGAGTCCTGACAGCCATCTAATGAGAATAAGGTAAGATGTAAATTGTTCTGGGTGAAACATTTCCTACTCACTGCCTAGATGATTTTAGAACTTATAAAACTCATTAAAAACTTAACTTTCATATTGTGCTCTCAAGTTGCAAAAAATGCAACCCCCCTGATGCATTCCTTCTCAGTTACAGTGATGGTGCACAGAACACTTTGGTGCTACCATCTCAATTTGGTCACTGTAGAATCTAGCAAAATGGGAAGTCCCTGCATGGGCATGCAGCAGTTCTTTCTGGTATCCCAAGGCAGGCAGCACAACAGCCCTCTGCCCGTTGGGGAGCAAATGTATCACCATGTTTGGCAAAGTCGTAATGGAGCAGAAATTGAATTTCCTTGCTCACCAAAAACCTTCTGTACTTCTAACCCAGAAGATCTAGCAAATCACCCTCCAATTAATACTGAAATCCAGAGCTGGAGGAATGGTTATAATGCTTGGCTAGCAAGCACTAAGTCAAGCGCTAAGTACCCGAGTTCCATTTCCCAGCACCATATAAGCTGGGCGTGGTGGCGCATGCAGGTAATCCCATCACTCTGGAGGCTGAGGCAGTAAGATTGCCTTGGATCCAAGGCCAGCCTGGGCTCTGTAGTGAGTTTAAGACCAGCCCGGGCTGCAGAACCAGACCTTCTCTTGAAAACCAAACCAAACAAAAAACAAACAGCAACAACAACAACAAAAACAAAAGAACCCCCTTCCCAAAACCGAAACTAAAACCTGAAAGCTTCAGCTGCTGGTCCACGTCTGTGCTCCCCAGAGTCCTGGGCTGTACCAGCAGAGTGCATCCTATTGGTGCTCTGCCCAAGGGAGCAAGTGCATGCCCTAGCTCTCCATGAAGGTATCTGTCTTTTTTTATTTATTTAAATTTCTTTTTGGTGGTGGGGGTGGGTGTAATTTATTTCCTTTTACCAAAGCTCTCTAAAGGTTTCAAGAAAATTTGTGAACTTGAAGTTTACCTATTTCTCTTTCTTCTCTCTTTCTCTTTTGGATGGAATAACAGAAGCAATGTTCTTTTTGCTTTCTGCATTCCTTAGTAGAACTGTTATTTTGATATTTTAAAATAAAATCTTCAAATTTGAGATTTTATGTGAGAAATATTTAAAAAGCACAGACTTCATCAGCTTCTTCAGACAACTGTTGTGTAATTTCTGATAAATCCAAACAGTCTTCAATTTAGAAATCATGAAACTGAGTTATGGAGAAATTTTGTGGTTTGCTCAAGATCACTTAAGTACAAAAAGGGCAGAGGTGGGATTAAATCCAGTTTTGTTTTCTTTACTGTGATAGGAAATATGTAATATGGAAATTATTATTTTAATAATTGTTTGAATTTAATAACAGTGGCATTGAGTAAATTCACAATCCTATCCCCATATCCTCTTCCAGAAATCTTTTGTTCTCTCCCACATCAGAAACAGCACGTTTTAAACAATAATTTCCTCTTGCATCTTACCCAGCCCCTTGGAAGTTCCATCCTACTTTCTGCTCTTGGGAATTTGCCCATTCTTAGATATATTTCATATGAAAGAATAATACAAATTTTGTTCTCTTGTACCTAGATTATTTCTTTTAGCATCATGCATTTAAGGTTCATTCATGTTTCCATGTTATAGCATGTGCCTGAATTTCCCTATTGTGAAGGCTGTCCACATTTTGTTTATTCATTTTTCCGTTGATAGGCACTTGGGTTGTTTCTACATTTTGGCTATTATGAACGATACTTCTAGGACCATTGGTGTACAAGGATCTGCTTGAGTCCCTGTTATCAATTCTTAGGGATATATTCCCAGAAGTAAAATTCCTCATTCGTAAAATAATTTTTTCTTGAACTGTTTGAGGCACCTTCCGACTCTTCCAGCAGCTGCACCAAGTTTTGCATTCCTGCAGTGTATACAGGTTATGGTTTCTAGACACCCTTACAGACATAATCCTTTTCTTTTAACGATAGCTGTAATGACGAGGAAGTGAGTGAAATTGCATTTTTGGATTCCCAGGATAATTATGCTGAGAATCATATCTGATGCTGTGAGAATGGCAAGTACAGGAAATAGTTTCATGATAATGGATGTGATTCAGAAGTTCCTCTTTTTCTGGGACTTAGAGCGGGGATGTAGGACAGTAGGGAAGAAGGTAGGGAAGTGGGATGGAGGTGGGCGTGAGGGTAGTGAGTCCTTCAGAATCTTGAGGTCAAAACAGGTCCAATATCTTCTAGTTAGAGACCATTCTTAGCAGTTAAAAAGAAAAGATGAAAAGACCAAAGCTCATCTCTCAAACATTCCGGTTGTGACTTGTACGATGATGCTCCTGTGGCCCTCTACATTATAAATCCAGTATGTATTTAGCTTTGACCGTCCGTCTCACATTTCTGTGCTTTGTTCTTCATCGGGAAATATGTCTGATATGTGTTCATCATAGGATTCACAGGAGGTTCACATGATTTAATGTATGTAATTTTCTAGGACATCAACTGGCATAGGATAAGTATTCCTAAATAGCATAAGTGCTGGTAAAATTTCTTAGAGCAAAAACATAATAATAATAATAGTAATAATAATAAATTTAAAAAGCCCAGTGGGGATATTGAAGATGGTGGCAAATAATTCATTTATGTGATCACTATTCTTTTAAATTATTGCAAGAGTCAACATAGTCTCAGTATGTCCAGGCAGTGGGCATCCGCCTCGAGATAGGCGCATATTGAAATTGTTCTTTCACTCTGAAGAACTAAGTAAAAAGGAAAAATCAAGAACTTAAAGTATTTTGGTTTACAGAGGTCACCGTGATGTGCACAGCCAAGGTGACCAGCTGAGTTTGCTGCGTGAAAAGGGATGATATGACTCATCTGCTTTATTTCCCGTCATCTCATAAACTCTGATCATTCAGAGGCTCAAAGGGAAAAGGATTGACTCCTTCCCTTATCAGAAGAGGCATTTTTTTCCTGCAGGATTCCTACTGTCATGTATGTACATATGCACTCACATATATGATCACATATATACATATATGTCAAATCTTCCATTATATATGATGCATTGCTCTAATCCCACAGCTTTTTCATTCTTCATCTTACCCCTTGGTTACTGGCGTATGGCTTTTCTGATCTATTGTCTGTTTTCTGTTTTTGCCAGAATAACACCTGGCGTTGAACTCGCTGCCTGCCTCACACTTCCCGCCTCTTCCTTCTACTGACTTCTCAGCACCACCCCAGCAGGACTTGTTGACAGGGAGCAGCGGGAAACAAGGGTCACACCAAAATTAGGAGAGCATCAGGAGAGCTTCATAGAAACCACCGACAGAGGCGTGGGCAGTGTAGGGGATGCTCGGGGATACTGAGTCACTTGGTACGAGTAACAGAGAAGGGTGAAACAGCAAAGAAGAGAAGCTCCTGGAAACCCAAAGAAGGCAGAGCAGAGAGGGCCACTTTGCAATCTGCACGGTCCTAGCGTGGCAAGGGAAGCAGTCACCCGGAGGTGGCCCCATGAGCAGGGACCAGGGCAGTCGACTGTCCTGCACGCCTCCCCCCCCTCCCCCCGCTCCTTCTCCAGGGAGTCACCATTGGCTGATCTCAAGGGAAAACAGAGGGTGGGAGCCCACTGGGGAGCTGCCGGGCCACCTGAGCTAGTGCGGTAGTTTTCAGGAATGCAGAAGGGAGCCATGAGCTATATAGGTCCTTGCGTCTTTCTTTACCACACCCGAAGCAGCAAAGAGATACTTCACGACTCTCCGTTATCATCCTTCTCTCCTTTTCATTGATTTCTTCCCTAAACAGTAACTTTGCTGATGTTAAGAAAAATTCTCATTAGAGTACAACTACTGTCCTTGTTTACAATGTCCGTGGCTGCTACGGTTCTGTGACAGCAGGGCTGAGTATTCACAACACACTGCATGGCTCACAAAACCTAAAATATTTATTATTTAACTTTTTCATAAACATTTGCAAACCTCTGATCTATATGAATAATGGTTATCTATGGACAAAGTCCTCAGTATTTTGGGAAGAGCTTAACATACTCGTTTTGTAATTATATAAAAGAGTAAATTCATAAAGAGTTAAAGATTATTCTGAGAAAATGGTGGCATTTGGCCTTATAAGTTTTAACCTTATTAGAAAATGGTTTCAGTTACACAGGGTGGATCAAGGTAAGAATAACAAGACAGACCATATGGTATAATAAGTGCAGACCCAGGCATACTCAGAACTTGCTGTAAGGTAAAAATGTCCTAACACATTAGCGAGAAAAAAAGGTACACAATGGTTTCTTAAAGGTGACCCATTATAGAAAAGTAACATTTAATCTCTGTTTCTCTGTCTCTGTCTCTGTCTGTCTCTCTGTCTCTGTCTGTCTGTCTCTCTGTCTCTTTGAAAAAGGTTCTCCCTCTGTAGTCCAGGCTGGTCTTGAACTCACTCTGTAGCCCAGTCTGTCCCTGAACTCACATTAATATGCTTGCTTCAGGGCTACAGAGAAAGACCCTGTCTCAAAAAACAAAACAAAACAAAACAAAACAAAAATTCCTGCCCTAACCTCCTGAGTGCTGGGATTATTGTTGAGTGCCACCACATGTAGCTTTGAATCTCTTTCTAACAAGCTCATTTCATGCATAAAGATAACTGTAAAATAACTCAAATGAAACCTAGAAAGTGAAAGTGTAAAGTCAAATGAAAAAAAATTAAGAGATTATCTTTGTACTTCTAGGCTGTTTAATTTTTTACAAAAGATCCCGAATTATAGTCCAAGCAAAATAAATCAATAAACATAAAATAGAGAGACTGATGGATTTGTGTATATATATGTACATATTTATATGTATATATGTGTATACATGATAGATATTTTTATTTAATGACATCCACCTTGGAGAAAATAGAAACATTTTGATAAGCTGTAAGAAGGCTTTGACAATGTACAAATAGCAAAGAATTTTAGCTAGAAACTAAAGAGCAAGATCAGAAAATCTTCAAGACAACAGAAAAACAAAAATAAAAATGACGGAATAAAATAATTTTTAGAAGGGGAAATAAAAAGACATAGCATGTTAAAGATGTTCATTTTTGTTAGAAATCTTCAAAATCAAATTCAATTAATAATACGATTCTACCTAACACAGAGGTTGTGAAAGTTAATTACGCTGAATCATATCAAGTGTGGAGGGAGAAATGAGACGAGGGGAACCTCAGTTCTCTGTTGAGTGGACTCTCAATTGGTGCAACTGTTTAAACGGGCAATATAGTTATATTTAATGAAATTAAGTAAGTGGAATGCTGTGTCTCTGCAATTCTATGTCAAGGTAAATATTCCAGAGACATTTTTATACGAGCATATTAGAGATAGCTGGAAGGTTATCCATTTCATCATTATTTGTGACAGCAAAAAATGAAATGGCACTTCTGAAAGAAAGCACTGAATCATTTGTCAAAACTAAATAATGTCTTGCAAAATTAAAGATACATTGTCAAAGATAGCACGTTTGCAAATAAGATCACGGTAGATACGATGGAAAGGCATACACTTAATCAAAGGCAGAAGGTGTGTAGCGTCAAGGAGACTGGCTATGGAGTAACAATGAGAATGAATAAATAAAAATGAAAATGAATGGGGCCTTTGTGTGGTCTGAAGAGAATTTGCTGTTAACTAAGGGAGGACACCTGAAATAAAAATGTCAAGATTGCGCTCTGGCCACTGGAAAGTAAAGGCAGATTGCTTCATGACAGTGGTGCCAGGGGCAAACACAATGGACTTGCGTTTCTGATCCTGGAAGAACTTGAAAAGGAGGGGACGTGGCACGGTGGGCTGTGATCTGGACGGTGACAAAGGCATGTGTGCACAAGATGTACAAGGATGAGAACTGGACTCCAAGGACAGTTTATGAAAATCAACTAGGTAGGCTTAAACTATGGGCCAGTAGCCAGAAGCATTTCTTCTACGATTTATGAACCAGGTTTTAATAAACACAATAAGTGGTTCTATTGGAGTAGTAGACCCAGAGGCTATCACCAGTTTGGTGTGTTCTTTGCTCAAATTTTGATTCAGGGAAAATATTAATAATTTATAAACATTGCCCAGGCCTGGCAGTTCTCAAGCACCTTGCTGAGACGCGTTTCCCTGGAACAGTTCGTGTGTGTGTGTGTGTGTGTGTGTGTGTGTGTGTGTGTGTGTGTGTGTGTGTGTGTGTGTGTGTTGCCAGGGGAGGGGTAGCAGGATGGAAATACGTAAAGGCAAGGAATTTATTCATCAGCTACTTTATCTTCTATCATTGTTTGGGAGGGTCAAAGTCTAGGTCATTCTTCCTTATTACCAAAATATACACACAGGCACAGCTGTGGTGATGGGGTTTTGTGGTTCTCCCTCTGGATTGAGCAGGGCCCACTCCCCGACCTCTTACACAGGGCTCAGCCACTCCCAAACACAATGGCTCACTGAGAAGGATGGACTATGTTGGTTCAGGCTGCTTCAACAAAGCGCCACACAGTGGGCTCTTGTGCAACAGGGTTTATTCCTTGGAAGAGAGTAACTAGGTGCCGAACTAGGAGAGGGTGGGAATGAGTTGGACAGCTGGGATGAAAGAGCATTTTCCTCCCTCACCCTCCCTCACCACGCTGGTCCACACACTTCTGAGCCAGGCTTCGTAAGTCCAAATCCTATAGTGAAATGAAGCAATGGAGTCCACGCGGGTAGGGGCAAGTTTCAGAGGATATGGTCACAGACGTAGGGATCACAGAGATTTGGGTTCAAATCTTGGGTTCTTTGCTGTATTCTAAAGTTATGTAAGTGCTGGTTTCTCATTTACAAAATGAGGATACCCAGCTGGGCTTGATGGCTGAGGCCTGTCATCCCAGCAATCTGGTAGGAGAATTGCAGGTGCAAGCCCAGCCGGGGTGACTTAAGTGACCTAGTGAGACCCTGTCTCAAAATCAAAACTAAAAATTGGAATGGAAACGTAGGTCCGTACAAAGGCCCTGGTTGAATGCCTAATGACACAAAAAGTAATAATAACAAATAAAATAATAAATGAGTACAATGAAAATTATTTTTCTTTGAGTTATTGGGTGGAGTTATTTATGCTGTTGGAAAAGGTCCTTAGCTTTCCACACCTGTGGTAGCTTAGCATGTGTCAGTCCCTTTTCAGCTGGGTGAGTTGTGAATGGCTATGGTGGGTGGTATTTTAAGTCTGGTACAAATCCTCAAGAACCTTCTCTCCCTCGCGCATGGTGAACAAAGGCTCAGGGTGGTAGCTACTCTGTTTTTTAATTCTCTGAATAACGATGATGAGCAGAATCTCATTTCTGATCTGACGGGAGCCTGTAACCTGAGTGACCTGTAAACTTTGGCTGTTACAAGCCACAGAGCGCCTTGCTCCTGTTAGGTACAGTGGTATAACCTGCAGAGAGAAAGAAAAAGAAAAGAATATCCTTGGAACTTGGGGATGTTTTTTTCTATAATAATTAATTTATGGTGGTATACATTAGCATACAGGAAGATCACTAGTGCCTATGCAGTTATCTTAGAAAATTCTGAAAATGTTGAGGCATGCAATTGCTTGAAAAGTTTATACAGAGCTTAGATACAAATACGTGCCAATTTCTTCTCCTGAGTTAATACCTGTGATCATTCCCAGCTGGTTGTTTATGTGCATGATGACTCTGGATAATACGCTGATTATTCATTCAAAGGCTAGTATAAAAATAATAGGACAGAGATGAGAACGCCTCTCATTAAATGTCTTAAGGTGACATTCACGCTGTTATTTGTTGTCTTCAAATGCCAATCATCAGAATCACCTGGGAAGTTAACACAAAAATTTTACTTTAGAATAATTTTTAGATATGTAAAAATGCTACACTATCAATATACAGAATTCCCATAGTCCTATAAAAATTTAGTATTTTGCAATATTTTTCCACATTTGTTTTCTCTCTTCAAGGTAAGGATATTTCTAAGTTACCATAGTACAGTTATCAAGCTGAAAGATGCTCAAATGTAATCTAGCCCGTGTTTATTTTCTAATTTTGGCAATTGTCTTGATAATGCCCTTGACAGGTTCAAAACGCAGTCCAGAAAATTTATTGCATATAGTTTTTATAACTCTTTCATCTTTTTTTAACCAACAGTTTTTTCTGCCTCTCTTTGTCTTTTGTTGCATTTATACTTTTGAAAAATTCATATCAATACTCTAAAATAACAATTTTCACTTTGAATTTATTTAACATATTTTCTCTTAATTGGATTCAGGTTCATATATGCCTTGCCAGACCACTGCAAATGAGATGTGTGTCTTTTGGAAGCTGTCCCATTTGGAGCTGTCCCATACCCATTCACCTCTTTTTGCCACTGATAAAAATGTTCTCCCACTAAAGATTTTTCTCACTGTCTTTACTGTACATTACTGTTTTTACTCTTGTAAATAATAAAGAGTTTATGGGGAAATACTTTAAAATTGTATACATACATTGGTCTTCATCACACATTGCATCTTAGATTTAATAATTATTGTTTTTTTGTCCAAGTCAATCACTCCAATTATTACAATTATCAGTTGGTCTTCTAAGCGTACCATAATGTCCTACTCTACCTACCTACCTACCTACCTATCTACCTACCTATCCACCTACCTACCTACCATCTCTCTCCATCTATGCTTGCATCTGTGTAACCATTTAACATCTGTATATTCTGTCCTTTTTCTTTTCTCTATGAAACTGTCATCTACTTGTATGTATCTCTGTGATTAGTAAAGACTCGTGGATTCCTATTTTACTCATTGGGGATGAACTTTAACTAGTGTATTTATTTTGATGCAGAAATTGCCCCGTTTGGCCAGCAGGAGGCTCTACCTTCTGGTACCTATATCTTTTTGACATGGTCTTGCTGTGGGGAGAGAGAGGGAAGGTTGGAGCGTGTTGGTGTATTAACAACGTGTCTTTTCTTTCCTGTACAGCTGAGTATTTCAGCTCATAGAGAGTTGTCAATTAGGTTAGGGCTCAGGAGTGAAATAGAAGTTAAAGATATCGAATGACTTTTGTTATCTCTGTAGACAGTCTAAACTCAGATCGCTCATGTGAATGGAATTATGTGTTAATATGGTAGAGAGGGGGGAGTGAAAAGACAAAGCAAGGAACCTGGGGAATTCCTAACACACAGGCCATTGGGACAGGAAGGGCATGCTGTGAAGCGGCAGAGCTGTGTCAAGTCACAGAGAATGTGGGAGAAGGAGGGCCTGGTCAGCAGTGATGACTGTAGAAAAGTGATGGAAAAATGACCAAAAATTGGCATGGCATGAATATCATTGCTAACTTGGCCAAAGTAGGCAAGTGCAATGACAGAGAAAGAGATGGAACTGATGAAAAAAATGGGAAAATTAAAGACGTATTGCATGAATCGTTCTTGAATGTGCTTCGCTTATGATTTGGAAGAGAAACGGGGTCGTAACATTTTTGGTTCTATGTCTTCCCATAAGTAAATTACCTGACTGAAATGTGTTAGGGGTTCTGTTTACTTTGTTTTGACCACTCAATATTATTTAATCTATGTATCTCTCTACAACCCCCCCCCCCCCCCCCCCCAAAAGAGAATCCTTGATTTTGGTAAAGGTGTTTGTTCTTCTGTCTCGTTTGGGACATTGATGTGCATGTTGATAGGATGATTTTTTTTTTTTTTTCGTATAAAGAATCGTATACTAACTTCCAAAAAATGGCTGGTCTTTGTTTTCATCAGCATTTTAGTCAAGTAGAATTCTTACCAATATTAAATTTCCCTCCTTTATGCCCAGCAAAATGTTGTCCACTTACATTATTAATAATAGAACATGATTTTTTTCTCTCCTGTTTCCAGTTAACTTTTGGCCTTGGTATGTGTTGTAAATCATACTATGGTAAAATATGTAAATTCTTTTTGACGGAAGAATAGCACATCTTTGGACTTACAGCTGAGACATGCTTCTCATCAGCCAGACGCAGGACATAAGTGGACACTGTGCATGGCCCTACTGCTCCCTAAGCTTGTCTAGCTTGTGCCCATTCTCATGAATGGAGCAACTGGGTCAGGCCTTTACACCCTTCTTAACTGAGAAAACTTTATTTTTCACCGACATCAGAGATAGGAGAGTCTGAGTGGCAATATCTGTAGTTATATGTGGGGATGTGGGAGGGAGCTTGCTGACTGGGGGTGTCGCAGGATGGTTAACCATGCAGCCATTCTTCCTTTCCTCGGGCTTGCTGGCCACGCTGGCTTCAGCCTCTTCCCACTCACATGTTCTCTGACAGAAGAGGCCAAGGCAGAGTTTGAGGCGCACCACCAGAAGCCTCAAAATTAGTGAGTTATTGGTTCTAAGCCTTTAAGTGAAGCTGATTCCTTGGACGAAAATTGTCCTAAGACTTTGAAAATGCTCCCAAGAACAATTATATAGTTAACTAATAATTAACATGGCTTCATGAACTTTAGGTCTGAAATTTTAATTTTCTAAGGCTATATATAAGGATAGACTTGTGAAATGGTCTAAGTGGCAAACACAAGCCTGATCCAAAAAAAAGAAATTTCACTTTCCATTTCCTTCAGCCTGAATGGCTTAGTGTGTGTTATTTAATAAATTCGTGGAAACTACTGGAGACTGGTAATAAAGTATTGGCTAATTATTAACTAATGTTAAAATTTGAGTATGAGCTAAATTGCCCTCTTTCAAGGAAACACACATTCTTCAGCGTACTTTTATGTTTGCTTCCTCTGGAAAATACTCCATGAGTGAATTTTTATATGTATTTATTAACTAGAGATAAAGGACAGGTATAAAAGAAATGGGCACGTGAGACCTGAATGTAGAGGTTGTAGCGGTGAGCAGGGCATTAGATGTTTAAACCAACCAACCAAACAGGTAGCAAGGTAAAGCTCTCTGTGCAAGAAAAAGGCAGAACAAGGGATGAAAATGAGTCTCCTTGGGAATCACCTTTGAGGAAGAGATTTTGACATCAGATATCATAAGGCAGATAGAACTCTCCTGAAAGCCAATCAGAGGGCATTGATTTGTGACTTGCTGCCTTAGAAAAACCAGCGGTGGGATTCATCTGAACACAGGGCCCAGACAGCGCAGAGACATTTCTTGCTTTGTGTGGCTTGAGTTTGAAAGGCATTCCCTCTAAATCTGCGATTTCGAACAGACTTCAGAGAGTCAGCCTAGTTTCAACGGTCTATACTGCACTGTTCCAGGGAAGCAATTCACTGTGAAGATGTACCTCTTGCTCTGAACTGTTAGTCAGCAGCGGAGTGCTGTAACAACTGGCCTGTGCGCATCCTGAGAGGTCCTCATCACTAGAGAAAATAGCTTGTTATACCGAAGCCAGCACAGTCACAGTTGTCAGAAGGTCACCCTGGGGAAATTGCCTGTTGGCCAGAGAGTGTGCAGATCTATTTGATCTAGTTTCTTCCTAAAAGCTCCGTTTGTTGGTTGTATTTTCCCGAGCTATGGCTGGTGCAATGCAATGACAGTTCCCCTCACACCGCCATTGAAGCGAAGGTCGTTTAACCACCTGCAGATCTTTTCTATCTTTTCCCCTTGTGGAAACACATGGCATTCTTTTTTCAGTCTTAATGCTTGAACACCTCCCTCCCTTCCCCGGTGGTGGCTTCCATTTCACGGCTCTAGCTGCAGTGAGGCAGGAGAAGAAAAGCAATGAACAAGATTCCAGTGATTCTAGAAATAGCAGGTGCGTGAGGATAGGAAACTGGGGAGCCCACATCTCACAGTATCTTTATTGCTGCTGTCTGGGACAACATTACAAAGCTGATCAGAAGGGGGTAGGATGCAATACCTAGGAACAGATGGATGTCTAAACCGAGTCAGTTGCAACGTTGGTCAAGTTCTACAGAGCCCAGAAAAACTGAGTTCTACCAGCAGACTGCTTGGAAAGTTAGTAAAACTTTACTAGTCTTGTTAAACACAAGCCCAGAGGGCAAATTCACATGGCAGTATCGGCATTTAACAAAGGTCGAATTCTAAGAGTTTTAGGGTGTGCCCATGGTTTGGTTCCAACTCTCCATTTGTTGTTAATTAAGCAAACTGATTGCTGGTGAAAACAAACCAAAAATTAATTTGTAAATCGTCTCTTGATAAATAATAGCAATTTTAGAATGAATTCAGTACAAAGCACACACTCTGTCACACAGGAGCTCAGTGGAATTAACTGCTTTCTGTTAGCGGGAGACAGCCTGCAGGATTGATGGGCTTTGAAGCAGGGTACCTTGGGTCTCTCAGGCTCAGAGAGGAATGTTTAATTTCTGTTTTTGCTGACTTGCCTATTTCCCTTAAGAAAAACAACAGCACCACCAAATCAGTCAAAGCTTCAGTAAGAGGCGCTGGCTGAGTAACGCTCTGCTGGCCTCCTGGGCGTCCGACTGGCCAGAGTCCAAGGCCTGTCCCTGTGACTCAGCAGTGCCACCCTGCCCAGTTCCATCCTCCAGACCTCACACCCTTTGAGGGTACAGGCAGAGTCCTGCCAGGGACCTTAGCTTAGGCAGCAGGACAAGGCCGACTTCTCAAAGAGATGGTTATAATTTGTGACATTTGCTTTGAGGCTTCTCTGAACAAAATACCATAGGGGATTAGTGCACAGTAAGTCAGTTAAAGTTTTTGCTATCATGCATTGATTTTTATACAGAGACTATCCATGTTCAGTACTAGCGTTTAAAACTGTGTCCTCGTGCTCTGCCCGCGCATCGTGGACTTGGCTGCCAGCTGCTCGCCGGGAGCAGCTCACTGCTTGCTAGCTGCTGTCTGACTCCCAAACATGGGGCCAGGCTTTCTCTCTCAGGGGAGGAACACCTCGTGTCCTACTCTGGTAGATACTTAAGCAAGTAGATCAAGAGAGGCCCACCCTTATCAGAAATCCTTCTGTGGGTTCCAAGGAGCATAAAAAATTAGAAAGGAGTACTGTTCAAGAGACCAAAGTAGCTGTCCAAAGCATCTTGGTGTTGGGGTGGTTCGCGTTCCACATGCTAATTCTTTATTATTCAAATACAGTAGCGTTCCCTGATCTTTCTGCTTGTGCCAGTCTCCAGAGATGTGCAGTCCTATGGAAACATCATTTGAGCCACGTATGCTGCGTGCAATTTTTAATTTTCTATTAAGTGAATCAAACATGTGAGAAGAAACAGGTGAAATTCATTTTAATGAAATGCCTTATAACTAACCCAAGATACCCAATATCATCTTTAAATATCTAATTATATCGAAATTGGCAATGAACTGTTTTATACTTTTTTATAATAAATCTTTGAGACCTGGCAGATATTTCACATTTACTTCTTAGTGTATCTTTCTTTTGCGAATATCCGTGGCATCATTCGTCCGCCTACACAACCTGATTTCTGAGGAGGGCATGTTGGGAGAGCACAGAGGAGTCCTTTACTTTCCTCTTCTGCATTTTTGGACATGGAAGGTTTGTATTTTGGGCTATTATTACACATGATGTAGTGCTTAACATTTTTTAATAAAATATTTTTGGATTTATTATTATTTTCTTAAGCCAGACTCAGGAACAAAATTATGTTTAGCTCATATGAAATGTAATGTCAATGTTTTTATCATCTAAACTTGAGTCAGCAATCTACAAGAGAGCTTGTTTTATATCCTGCAAATAAATAAAAGGGGAAACGGCTAACCAAGGTGTTAAAATTCTTCAAACCAGTTGTTTGTAGGGCAGGATACATCTGGCAAAGATGGTGAACGGGGTAATTATTTTTTATTTGAAAATAAAGTTAGAAAGATATATATTGACTTTGGATGTTGGGGGGTAAGAAGGGAGGGGAAAGATAATAGAAGTGAAAGGAGGTAAAAAAGGGGAGAGAGAGAGAGAGAGAGAGAGACTAAGTGGGCAAGCTGTGCCCCTCATCTTTTATTCTTATGAACCAAGTTCAAATTCTGGGCAGAAGCAAGAGATAAAAGGGCCCAATCCCTTGACATTTGGGGGTCTGGACGAAGGAGATCAATACCACCCTTGAGGAGATTTCCATCCTCGGCGGTGCCTTCTCTTTTAGAGATCTTCATGCCACCAGAGCTGGCATGTCTGCACGCAGCACCTGAGCACGCGGATTTGAGTGATTTCCCCACCCGAGTTTTCTCTTAACTCCAGTGGTATGTGGAGACAGCCATGCATTCTTTGATGAGAAAAATTGACTTGAAGAGATATGAGATATATAAGAATGAGATATATAAGGAAGGGCCCAGAAGTGGCCTCAGGGTCGTGGCTGGTTGATGCCTTTTTGGACAGGCACAGGAACGGTGCTTTTCTGATGGAAGAGGTGGCTTCCCAGCTGAGGTCAACACGAGCAGGTGCCAGCGGATTCACCGGAGACCATCAAAGGGCGCCTTCCCATAAGCGCCATGAACCGTGGGGCATGGGGCTGGTAAAATCATAGGTGGAACTAAGTTTTAAATCCAAAATGATTAAGGGGTCACTGTTGGAATTTGGTCCAATACCGAGCTTGCCACCAGCCGAGGGAGTAGCAGATAAAAATAAAAACTTTATGCGGTTATTAAGAAGGATGTTTACTCATCTTTTTCCAAAAATGGAGAGGTGAGTAAAATGCATATCCTTAAAGTGTACACCGTTTCTTAAGCTGTGGTTATTCTTCTTAGAAATGGAACATAGGAATGACTTACATTTCTGGAGTCCTGTGGAATTGCGGACAACTCCCAGGATGTGTTATTTTTTTCTGCAGAAAGAGAGAGAATAACCAAAAACAAGTTATTTCAGCTGTTTGTATCTGACATGCCATTTCATCTCTACCAAAGGTTTTTGTGTTTCAAGAAAAATAGTTTCACGTTGTTCTTTTGATGGTAAAACAAATGTAGTCTTTTAATAGGACCAGAGGTAGAAGGTTGCTGAAGAGAAAGTTTCCAGGCGTGGGGTTCAGGAGCTATTATGAGCAACACAGCTGGACCCAGCCCTGTGGGTGTCCTGCTTAAGGCACAAAAATTTGAAAGTAGATAGGGATGTGACCATCATTGTTTTCCATGATTTACTGTAATTCACTTAAGCTACCCATGCATTAGTTCTTTGTGAAGAGCTCTTTTTGTGTTGTTGTTGTTGGGAGTTTGTCCTCAGCAGAAGATAATGCAGACAAAGATGAATTTTAAGGAGGAGACACCAGCACATTCCATCTAATGGCTTTCAAACTTCTAGTCCTAGGGACAATTTTCTTTCTGAGGGAATTAAACATCATATTTTTTCATTTATTAAAAACAAGCCAGTCATTTAAGACAGGGTAAAACATGGAAAAGATTAATAAAAGATCAATTACATGTAAAAGGAAGTGTCAAAGAAAGCCACATATAAATCTATTATTCTGAAGAATTTTGACATTTTGATTTATGTTCTGTTGTTATGTATTTATCTGCATATACGTGTGGTTGTGTCTGGTCTTGAGTGCTGCCAGAAGTACTTTTTATGACGAATAATTTGTAGTACTCTTGTGTTAGTCAGCTGTTTATTATTACAATAAAATACTTGGGGTAGTCAACTTCTAAAGAAAAAGAGTTTATTTCGGCTAAAATGGTGGCAGTTTTGGCACATGTTGTGTTGGTTCTGTGGTGAGAAAGGAGAACTGTTCACTTCATGACCAGGAAGCAAGAGAGAGTGAGGAGAGGGATGGAGCCCCACAGTCCCTTGGAGCTCGCACTCAGGACCTAAGAATTCGTCACCATGTCTCACCTGCTCCCCCCATTTCTCAACAGCACCGTCCTGGGGAATAAGCCTTTACTTTACGGGCCTTTGAGAATGTTAAACATCCAACTTACAGCAACTCCTGCATTAATCTAAAATAAGATTCATGCAATAAATAATTTACATACACACATAAGTAAAAATATCCCAACCATGATATACTTGTCAATGAAAAAGATCATGAGAGGAATGTTTGATAAATATGTATTTCAATACATATATTCACAGATACAACCCACTGCTCTAGAATAAATGACATGCCAAATCTGGAAACCCTGTGCTGAAGTAGCCAGAGGCTTGTACTGCACAGAGGGAATGTATTTATAGAGGAAAGATGATAGGGCGCCATTATGAACCAGCAAAAAGAAAACGTGAGGTCAGAGACGCAGGTGGATGGTAGAACAGAAACTCCTAGGATGGTCTACATAAACCTGTCTAATCACTGCTTTGCTTTTATATGGAAATCAGTTAGATTACAGAATCATTCATTATAATAAGGTTTCTCACCTTCCTCAAGGTCAGAGGACATTGATATGGAGGACAGGGGACAATTTATGTTTGTGGCGCACTGGCACCTAAGCACTGCAGGCTGTTCAGCATCCCTGCCTACTGCTGCTAAAGTGCTAGCATTGCTGCTGGTCCCGGCAGCAAGCAGAAATCTACCCCCTCACGACCAAATGTCCTGCGGGAGGTGATGGATGAGTGTGGAGGAATTTGGACCTAGTTGAATCCATTTTTAAAAAAATTATTGTTTTAATTGACACATAATCATACCCATGTGCATTGTGCAATGGTAAAATAAGGGTAATTGGTCTACCCATTGCTCATATGATTCTATTTCTTGTGGTGTGAATACCAAAAAATCTCTCTTCTAGCCTAAACATAAAACAGTCTCCAGGTCACTAAACAAGCCTAACCCATTGAAGAAGATTGAAATCACATCATTTTTTTTTCTGACCAAAAATGTATAAAACTAAAACCAGTAATAGGAGGAACTTTGGAAAATTCACAAAGTATAGAAATTGAACAATATATTCCTGTATGAGTATTTTATATCAGGCATTGTAAGTAACACAATGTAACATATATGATCATGACTGCTTTGAAATTTGTTGACAGTAGACTTGTCACTAATTTTTATTTTAACGCATTTATAAAGAAGCTCTGATATTGTTACATCATAGACAAACATTTTGGCATTTTTCAATAAAATTGGTTTGATTTGTAACTCCTTATATTTTATTTTGTGAGTCTAAATTAAAGAATGCATTCGAATTAGGCATCCAATCTCCTCAAGAGGACCGCTGAAAGGAAGCCTGACCCACGACATGTTTAAAGGCCATTCCCTTAAAGGAACTCAATAGAGAGTCTAATGAGCCATGAGAAAAGTGTGTACTTATATCTTTAAATATAAGTGTTTTTTAAATAAAAATTTCATCATAGCATGTCTGTGTTTTGATAAAGCATGTAAAATATTTATAGTTTTAAAAGCAGTATTTTTTTTAAAGGGTTTCATTTTGTAGTACAGGCTGGTCCAGAACTCACCATGTAGCCTGGGCTGGTCTTGAACTCAGGCAATCCTTCTGCCTCAGCCTCCTGAGTGCTGGAATTTCAGGCCGGCAAAGCTCTGGTTTAAGTTGTCTCTCCACACCCAAGGGATAAGCACTCTAGCTGCACTCTTCATTGCCTCTCTAGCATCGAAAATGACAGCTATCACCCGATTGCCTTATGGTAGTTGTATGTGAATTACGTTTTTCTAAATGTACAATTATCAGTAAAACACTACAGCTACATATTCTGTGATAGGCACTATTCCAGATCCTTTCACAATCTGACTTGGTTTCTTCTTAGACATTTAGGGTAGTTATGACAAGTCCCAATAGAAAAAAAATTGTGAAAACTGATACAAAGATTAAGGAAAGGAAGAATGAAGAAATAGCATTTTAGGCAGTTAACAGAGTCTGCAGAGATCCAGGATCCAGAAAATAAGGACTAATTTAAAGAACATAATGCATTATGTTGTGGTTTAAATATGAAGTGCTTTCCAAAGACTTATGTATGAGGGATTTGATTGTCCATGCAACAATGTTCAGAGACGTGGCCTAGAGTGATTAGATCATGAGGTTGCTAACTGCATCACACAGAGTAGTGCATTGGCAAGTTCCTAGCTGCTTGAGCTGTTAGGAGATGGGGCCCATCAGGAGGAAGTAGGTTCACTGGAGGCTGCCTTGGAAGGATGTGTGTTTTCCCCAGGCCATTTCTCCCTGTTTCCTGGCTACCATAGGCTACCATATACATAGGCAGCTTTGCTCCACCATGCCTTTCTCCCACGATGTTTCTACTTTGGGGCCAGATGACAGTTGACTTAAGCCTCTGAAACTGTGAGCCAAAATAAATCTTTCCTCCTTTAAGCTGTTTTCCTTAGGTATTTTGGATACAGCAATGAAACACTATTACAAATTGTAGGTAAGTTTGGGCTGTTCTTTTGTATCTCCCACTGTGTCATTCTTCTGAATCAGATTTCAGCCTCATTTCTCTCTTTCTGCTTGTACCACATTTCCCCCCAGGAGGTCACACTCATTATCATTTCAGGTTTGAATTTCTCGTATTACCATGCCTGCTATGGTTTACGTCTCACATGTTCCCCAAGAGTCTCATTTATTCAGAAATGGGGCTTTTGGATGATGATTGAGTTATGGGTTTGATGATACTTTGTAGTGTGTTCGTCCTCTGATGAGTTCAGTAACTGAATGTGTTGTTAGGAGGGGCCCGAGGAACGACCTGGAAGGGCGGGGTCTTGGCGTTTGCCTCTCCCCCCCTTCTGCTTCCTGGCTGCCATGGGATGAGTAGCTGTTGTCTGCTCTTTTGATCATAGAACCAGCTGACTTTGGACTGAACCCGTTGGAAACTGACAGCCAAATAAATCTCTCCTCTTTTGGGTTGTGTGTGTTGGGTATTTTTTCTCCAGAAATAAGAAAGTAGCCAATATAGCACCCTGATATTTTGCTGAAGTTAGTCTTGGCAGTACCTCCAGTAATCTTCGTGTCTTCAAATTCTCTGAGCAGTCTTCGGTTCTTGACTCTGAAGGTTCTGACACTTTTGAGGGGGATGGTAACATCTTTCTTTATTATATCATCCCCTGAATCCATATTCCTGTTTCTTCTGTTTTTTTCCATATTTCACATTTACATGTTCTTCCTATCAGCATATACAAATGATCATTTCCTATAGGTGCAGATGCCTATCTATAGTCCTAGATTATCATAACTTATTTAATAAAATTCATAAATTACCTTACATTAGACTGTCTTCCACATAGGACTGGAAACACCTGACAAGACCTCTTTCCTGAGCCATGATTTTGAATTCCTGAACACTTTCAGAAAATTCTCATTCACTAGTCATGTTGTCATCTTAAATTGGTCAAAGTGGAATTTATTTATTTTTCTCCCACAAGGAAGTTCTTGGGCTTCTTGATACTTTCCTTTTTTGGAAATGGCAACACTATTCTTCTAATATTCTTTCAACATTAATCAGTAACTCTTTCATTTTCTTTGCTTCTTATGTTCGTCAAATCATTGTCTAAGTACCTTTGGTGTTGCCTTTTTAAAGCCTCTCATTATTTGTCTTTGTTTCCCAACATCCCTGACAGTAGCCTCTTTGTGAATTATTGTAATAATCTTGTCTCTTTATTTTGCTTCTGCCTCTTCCACGTTATGTGTGCTCTGATTCCACAATTACTATTCTCTAAGTCTTTGACCCTCAGCCCAGATTATGTACATGTTTAGTTGAATAATATGTCTCCTTCCCCTTCCATCAGTTCCTTAGATTTTGGTTCATTCTCTCAGGGCAGAGCCTGTCTCAGAGACAGAAACAAAACCAGGAAGCAACAGGGAACTTTTACAAATGTAGTTTCCACGAGCCTAAGTCTTAGACAATAGAGAGAAAGTAAGTTAGGCTAGTGAGCAGAATTATTGGTAAAAAACTTGAAATTCAAAAAAAATTTGCATACTTAAGATAAATTTCATCCTGGGCTGGAGAGAAAAGTGCTGCTGTGACTGTTGCTAGTAGTAGTGGTGACTGTGATGAAGGCAGTGGTGATGATGGTGGAAGTGGCAGTGTTGTTTTTGTAGAGGTGGTGGTGGCAGTTCAGACAGCAGCAGTGATGGCGGAGGTGCTGGTGATGGCAGGCATGCTGGTGGTGCGGAGTGCTGGTGATGGTGGAGGTGCAGGTGATGGCAGGCATGCTGCTGGTGGTGGAGTTGTTCCTGGTGGCAGAGCTGCTGGCGATGGCGGAGTGCTGGTAGTTGTGGCGGGGGTATTGATGTGGCAGAGTTTGGGGTGATGTGGTAGTGATCGTGTAACAGAAAGGGATGCAGGTTAGTTTCCCAGCAGTGCTGCTAGTAGGTGAGAAGACCTTAGATGAGTTTGTGATGCTCTAGAGAGAGGAAGCGCTGCTTCCCAACAGCATCCCTGGAGATGCAAGGGGTTGGTATGATCACATATTCTACAATATTACAAAGAACATCAGTTTTGTAGAAAGAAGCTCAGGAACTGACACACTGGGAAAGAGATGACTTTTCAGTAAAGGATCCATTGGTTCAATAGTTTTCCTCTACTTTAGCTGATGTGCACCCTGGAAACAATGTCTCAAGGGAGGAACACAGAAACACTGAAATTAAAATCACCTGCCAGTCCACAGAGTGGGCTCAACAAAGAAGCTGAATTGAGTAAGTTCGCATAAATAGGGCTATCTGCCTTGCACACAGGTTTATGTACTGAGATGTATCCACTTGATGCAGAATTTAGGGTAAAGGCCTATAAGATGGGGCTTCAGTGAGGGTTTCTAGGTTTTTGGTTTCTCTTTTACTCTTCCTATTCTGTTTCCTGTGCGTTGTCTGGACTTGGTCTCTTCCCAGTTCTCATGCTTTCCTGCTTCTGACCCTTTGTTGGCCCTTTTCTCTGTGCTTAGAAGGCCGCCTTTGACTTCCTGCCAAGATCCTACCAGCTTTTCAACACCATCTCAAATACCATCTCATGACGCTTCCTATTGTCTTGATTCTCTGAACTCAGGAGACACTTCACAGGCGCTTGTTCTCCGGCCCATGCTGGATAAGGAAGGTCGGACGCCGCAGCCCCGTTGGCTGTAGCAGATTCCACAAAGTCCATCAACTGGAAAACTGCGGGTGCTCACCTTTACAAACTACTAATGCCTACCTGTTCAATTCTCATAACTTCCTCCCTGCTGATAATTAATGACAAATTTTATGATAACCACTTTGGATAACAAGTTGAGACAGGGACCTCTGAACAGTTTAGGAGGGAGTTGCTTATCGAATGAGCTTAAATGGTCGTGTGTAACCCAGCTGAAGGGACTCAGCACAAGAGCAATGGCATTTAAAACATGTCATAATTTGAATCTGTCATTATAACTCAGTATTCACAAGTCTTTAATGAGCCCAAGTCTCTGTTTACTTAGAATTTTTAATCTGTGCTCTACCTGAATGTTGAGGAGCTTTAAAAAGAGCCACAGTCTTGGTTCCCAAAGTCTACAGGGAAAGACAGTTGCCCAAATTGGAGGAAGCTCCAGTGACACTTATCATAATCTGTGTTGTGTTGTGATTACTTGAGTACCTCTCATATTTATTCTGCTCAAGTAGAAGCTGCTTTAGCTCAGGGTCTATTTGCCAGTTTTATACTTTTCTTTGTAACTGGCTAGTACTTAAATATTCAATAAATGTTTTTTGAATTGTCTTTTCTAGTAGTCATTAATCCTCATAAACCTTTTTCAAAGTCGCTTTTCAAAAACAAATCTCAATATGAGTTAAGCTTCTGTTAGATACTGTGCCTAAAGCAGACCATATAATTGGGACGAGCTTGGATTTTCTGGGACAGTCTCATTTCCTACATATGTAATATGTCCTTGTAGCATTTGTCCTTCATTAAATGTGCAACCACACGTAATACTTTTCATTTGTAAGATTTTCATACAAATAACTTCATTATGCAAGAGATGACATGTACTGATCTTTATGCTTGAAGATATAATTACTGTTAACCCTGTAGGCATTCCAGTCATTCTATTTGATTCTGAATCAACTGTACTTATGAAATTCTGTATTTTGCTTAGAAAACCAAATTGAACAACATTCTCCTTCTCCATGAGATACAAGTTTAAATCAAAGATGATGATGCAAATATTTATTTTGGGCATGAGATTTTGCTAGATGCAATGTGCCTCTGATTAGAGTTATTCTCTTGTAAATTTTAGATAAAAACCAACTTCTCTGTTTTTCCCTCACTTACCAGAGCAAAGACATAATTCATTTCATACACTTCTAGGTACTGCTTGGCTGCAGAAAGAAAAATCCATATGAAAGAGTAAATGTTAATTAGAAATATTTGTGATCTTGCTGAAATGCCCCGGTGTCCAATACCCCTTAGACCTTTAAAATTTTCCATTTATAAGCGTGTTTAGTTTAGGAAAATTTTAGAAAAATTTTGATTTTAACACACAATGATGAAGACTAATGTGTAAACTTTTTGTCTTTAGTAGATACATGGAAATTAATTTGTGTCCTCTAAGAATGAGCTACATTATTTCTTTTCTGGTATATCATGTGATATTTGAAGGGTGAGGGAAATATTTGAATATCTGTGGCATTTTATAGGAAGCGCCAATTCCCTGGAATGTGCATGTGTAAGTGTGTATGGAGGCAGGAGTGGGGAAGGTGATGGCATATTGACATGGTCCGTATTAACCTCACAAATACACAGGAAACTGACTTTCAAAGTATCTATGAATTTTATGTGGGCAGCAGCTAGGTTCATTTTGTTTGTCCTTCTTTATCCTATACTCTAAAAAATTTTAAGTAGTTTGAGACAACAATTATTGAATGGATAAAATCATAAAGATTAGTTTTTTTTTTTTGCAAATCGATAAGCACCTTAAAATTATGAGGAAGGCACAAGGTTCTAGGGAATTTTCAAAACTTTGACACTTAATAACTGTGATGGTTAACTTTATATGTCAAATTGCCAGGGACACAAGCTGCCCAGGTACTTGATGAAACAGTGTACAGAGTGATTATGAAAAGGCTTTGAATGCAATTAACATTTTAATTGCTAAGCCTTACCCTCAATAATGTGAGTTGGCCTCATCCAATCAGCTAAAGACCTGAGTAGAGCAAGAAATTCCCCATCTTTCACTTGCTGACCTTTGATGGGGCAACGACATTGGCTCTCCTGGGTCTCTAGCCTGCTAAGCCACAGTGCAGAAGTGGACTTGCCTATAGTCATGAATGCATGAGCCAATTCTTTGTAATAAGTGTGTGTGTGTGTGTGTGTGTGTGTGTGTGTGTGTGTGTGTGTGTCTTTTTGGATTTGTTTGTTATCTTGTCTCTCAGAGGCTCTATTACCTCTACAAATGGAAGTGTCCATTAATCTATTAATATTTGCTTTTTATATACAAAAATGTAAATACACATGAATAAGATGCCTACAGTTAATATAAATTCCTAAATGATTGAAGATAGTAACCCATTTATCCCTTTCAACAATCCAGAGAGATACCCCACCCCTTATAGCTAAGGAAACGGAAGCACAAAAGTGTTCTTGACATGCCTGAGGCCACATGGAGAGCAAGTGTTGTTACAGACAATGCTACTTGTTTTCTGAACACACTAAAAGTCTGCGGCTTCTAGCACACTGGTCCCTCCCCAGTCTTTGGTCACCAGGGACCATTCTCCCAAGGTGGGGTGCACTTATTATGCAGTCGGTTGTTGGAGGATAGAAATGGAGAGCAGCAGCAGGAGAGGAGCAGGGGCACAACTCTGCCTCCTGTCCATCAGCAGGGGCATTAGAACCTGACAGGAGCACACTGACAGGAAGTGGAGTTTCACTCACTGCTCACCTCCCACTGACTGCTCATCTGCCCGCCCCTGTCCTTCCAAGGCCAAGGACTAGTACTGGTCTGCAGCCCTGAGGTTGGCTACTCCTGTTCTATCACACCCTGTGGTTAGATAGTGGCTCCACAATTGGTTTCAGGCTAATGAAAGGTAAGCAGAAACGATGTGTATTGTTTCCAGGGCTAGCTATGAGCTACACCTACAAATTGTCAGCTTCTGTCTTTCTGTGGCTACCTCAAGGTCATTGGTTGATGATAAAAGAACGTCTAGATTAAAACAAACCAGGTTTCTGAGCAGCTGTTTGGGGAATTACTAGCACAATCTCCTCACCAGGAACATTTGCATTGTACTTTGCACAAATGAGCAATTATTTCTGACTGAGCCAAGTCACTGAGATTTCATGGTTTATTTGTCCGTAAAATAGCACCTGAGCTGACTGTCTAATGGCGTGTGAGGGTTGGCATTTGAGCCAAGGCAGCCTGGACGCAGAGTGCGCCCTTTACTGGGGTGGCATAACCAATTTCAGCAGTTCACATATGGAAGACACTTAGGAAACATTAGTTCTTTTTATCAGATTGCCTTTTGAGAGAACTTTTGACTAAAATTTAAACGCCTTTGAATATTTCATTTAAGCAAAACTAAGCAAGTTTCCTTATATTTGGACTTTTTTATACGCTAAGTACTGTGCATTATGAGTCCCTTAAAGAAAGGAGACAATATGAAATGTTTTTTACATTAAATATCCCAATTAACAACTTGTGCAAAAAATACTTTTTAGAAGTTTATTTAGAGGCAGCTTACATGGCAAGCATGCTAATTCTGAGTTTAAATCTCAGTTCCTCTGCTCCTAACAGGATGACCTTGGATAAACTACTTTACCACTTTAGACTTTGATTTCTTTCTAGATAAAGGGGAGGTGATGGTGAATTGTCACAAGAGTTTTATTTGACTTGAAAGAAACTTAAGCAACTGTTTAGAATACTGACTGGCATGTAGCAAATGCTGCATATATGTGTGCCTCTGTGTGTGTGTGTGTGTGTGTGCACACGTGCACATGTATTTAGTAAATAATTTAAAACTTCTCTGCTTTTCTACTATTTTCCTACACCTTGATCTCCTTGAAAGCCAGTAGTACCTTTTTAAATATTAGAATTTTACTATTCTAATATCTGGAAATATTTATTAGGCACATACATGGGATAGATGAATTTAAAAATAGATCTTATTGCATGGTAGGAGGCTAGTAATCTGAAATCAAGTTTTGTGACATTTAAGAGCACCCACGTTTAAAAATGCCCATCCTCTAGAATTGTTATCAATAGATGTCTGTGTGACCACGATCTAGCAAATAACTCTGGGAAGTTTCTGGAGCTCAGAGGACACAGAATTTGGAGCTTAGAGTACAAACAATAATCTTTGTTTTTCTCTTCAAATATGCTATATACCTTGTTGCCATTGAGGCGAAAGGTTTTAGTCAGTTAGGCGGCAAGGCTGGGGACATAGCTCAGCGTTTAGAGTGTGTGGTGGCCCCCGCCTATAACTCCAGCACTCCAGAAACCAAGGCAAGAGGATTGAGGAGGATTGAGGATTGAGGCCAGCCTGGGCTACACAGTGAGTTCAGAACCAACCTTGACTACGGAGCAAGACCCTGTATCAGAACAAAACAAAACAAAAAACAATGAAATAAAACAAAATAAAAGAAAAATTAGTTAGGTAGCAGAAGTAGTTTAAGAACTCTTAGCTACGTTTTTCAACATTTTCTATTTTTTGAGTGTGTTATCTTCCTCTTCATCCACTAGAGGGCGCTAATCACAAATTCACATTTGTGTATATTGGGCGTATGATTTTTAAAAACTTTTTTCCCCACTATTTTTATTAATATACATATGCCATACATAGTGTTTACAATGAATTTGGGTATTCCGTGCACATATGTATCATATCAACTTTACAATCCTGTCCCATTTTTGACCCTCCAGCCCCCTCCCTGCCCCTTCCCCCAATTCCGGCTATCACTTCATGTGTTTCTATAGAATGTCTGTGTTCTGGGTTTTCCAAGTCAGAGAGACTATATAGTACTTAACATATTAATCTTCCACACCTAAATCATTTCACTTAAGTCACCACTCTAACTCAGCTTCCTATGCCTCCAATGGGTCGCAGTAGTTAAATCTGGTTGACTCTTCTTTGAATCCAACCAATCTCTTTATTGGAATATTTACCAGAAGCTTTTCTTTTTTTTCCCTATATTTTGCTATATCTTTGTTGCTATTCTTAAGCCTGGCCTTACCCACCAGCTCCCATTAGAAAATAACTGCAAGCATGTAGTTCAAAAGACTAATAAATTTGAGAAAGAAGGAAAAAAAAAGCTAAATTTCAAATGCCTTAGCTGAATACTGGAAGGTACATATTTGTACATTCACAGGGTTATGAATATATGGATGGATAGACAGATAAAATTATAAACCAAATCTAGCAGAATATTAGTAATCAGTGAAATGTGAGTAAATAAGTTATGAAAGTTAAAAAATTTTAAATTAACTAAATTTGTCTTCATATCTGTTACTTTAAGTATATTTATGTGGTATAGATTTAAGTTCATTTAATGTAGCAATGTGATATAATTTTAACTTTGTTTTATTGTAGCAATTCACTTATTAGGTCACTGATGAAAATTTATCCTAAGAAAACTGATCAGGCATATGATTTTAAGACCTCTTAACCAAAATTTCAAATTGTTGAGAAGGAAGATGTAGGGTAAACAAATGTAAATGAAAGTAAAAAGATCAAAACTTATTTTTTAAAATGAGTAAAGAAGAATACCAGAAAAATTGAAGGCAGAAATTAATAAGAATTTATCACTTGGGGAGAAGAGTCAAATGCGGGGCTTTCAAGACAGACGTTATCAGAAAAGGCAAACAAATACCAGTAGATTTGGGGGACCCTAGAGTGCACTGACCGTTGGAGAGATTATGTCAATTTGAGGCAGTCAGGAACCACACCTGGATTAGGGTTTGGGAACCACGCCTCGACTGGGAATTGAGAACCAGCCTGGATTAGAGTGTGAGTTATTTGTGGGCCAGCCAATGAGAGAAGAGCACTCGCCCAGATGTGGGAGGCCCAACTGGAACTCGAACAGTATAAAAGGAAGGAAGAAGAAAGATCGTTACAGTTCTTCCTCTGGGAAAGCTCTTGCTTTTACAATGCTCTATGGACACCGGCTTGCTACATGCGGCAGATCTTCGTCACAGATTTGCTCCAGTCTCGACCTGTGCCTGTCTGCCTGTTACTGATCTTCAGTCACTGACCTTCGGTCTCTGGTCTTCAACATTGTTCATTGAACAACTGAAATCTACAGAAGATTCTCACCAGCTGTCCCGCAGTCCCAGACGGGTGTTCTACTTCGCGGCTGAGCAGCCATTGGACATTCCAGCTCTTGCACGTACAGGCCACCATCTTGGATTATCCCTATCCTTGGGTTTGTAAGCCTTCTTAATAGATCCTTTTTGTTATAACCTCTGTAAACTCTGCCTTTTGAAAGAACCCAAACTAATACAATCACTCACAGGTTTTGTGCTAATCTCTTGTTATAAAAGTGAATTAATGCTGGTCCTGATGATACAGGTCTGTCAATCTAGCACTCTGGTAGGTCGAAGCAGGAAGATCTCAAGTTTGAGTCCAGCCTGGGCAGTTTAGCAATTTAGTGGGACCCTGTTTCAAAACTTTAAAAAAGGGATAGAATAGGAATGTAGTTCAGTGTGAAGGCCCTGGGCTTGACCTTCAGTGCCTCTCCCCCACAACACACAAAGTGGATTAAAAAGAAGGAAAAGGTGACATAAAGCAGTGTTCTTTTCTCTGGTATTCTCAGGCCCTTGAGACTGAAGGATGGATGCGTGGACAACCAGGACTGGATATCTCAGATTACTTTCTTAACCACGTTATTCTATAGAAATACGATGGAATACTTCCGCTTTCAGTGTCGGAGTTTGCTGACATTGTTAGTGAGAAAAATAGGTTAAATATGAAAATGAATTGTTTGTGCCAAACAAGAACCAAATGACACCATTTTGTGTGGAAGTAGGAGTTAAGTACATAAATGCATGGCAAGAATTCAGTTGTCGTGTAGTAAGTGGCAGTGACTCGGTATTTAAAAATATATATACTAATTCTTCTTCCCAGCAGGGTATTGAAGGAATTCTATCCTACCTTCATTTCCCTACATCCTGATTTTTAGAATGTGTCAGAGAAGGAAAACATTTACATATGCTTGAAGGATAGGTGTAGAGGGCAGTGGAAATTTATCTGCCAGTTAGTCCTCTGGCGGTAGTGATTCCCACACTGATTATGGCTGTTGGGTATATCTAGGAAAGTGCAGTTGTTGACTGAATGATGGAGCTTCCTGTGCCTTGGTTCGACCTTGAAAAGGAATAGAGCCCCAGAGACCAAGAAGCCCCAGGGACAGCTATAAAGGCTCTCTTCAGAGTGACTAGAACATGTTGACCATGTTTTCTCCATGGGCATGAGAATTGGCAGAGATTTGGAGTTAGATATTTACTTTTCTGTCCTGTCACCCACTGTCTACACCTCTCTCCCTATCAAAAATACTTCGGTTCCACTGAGCCAAAGAACTCGAGCTCAACCATAGGGAGATCAAAGTCAAATCCTGAAATGATTGAGGTTCAGTTTTTACTGTGCTGTGGCTTAGAGCTAAAAAGAATATTTAAATGGGTCATTGAAACAATGAAGAAAAAGATTTTAAGGTAGAGTGAAGATTAGGGGCAAAGGTCCCTGCCCCTACGGCATTGGGATGAGATATTAATCCAAAAGAACTTGCACAATAACAGATCCGTCCCTATTCTTCTTGTAAGGAGTAATTTATTTTCAGTGAAACAATATTATATGTCATAGCAAATTAATGTTATTTTGTGTTTTATTATTTTTGTAGCTTTGTTTTCTGTTTAATTTGTTTTGGCTTTATGGTCACATAAGTTCTACAAGAATTATATTTGATGTTACGTTTGTACCTTTTGAATAGTGCGATGCCAGTGATTCACATAAACATAGTAGTTGATTAGGGTTCTTTTTAAGGAGTGCATATTTTCAAAATCTGAAATACATTGTTGTGAAGACAAAGGTGGGAGCTTTGGGGAATATGGAAAGACCGCAGTAAGCGGTAAGTACAGCTGGCTTGCCTTACCTGTGACTTGTATAGCTGTCTATTCAAACAACCTGTGGCTGAAAATATTTGAAGAAAATGTTGTTGATAACATGTGCTATGCAGTCAAGTTGCTGGGTCTGTAATGAACATGTGTGGACATGTTTTTTATCATTATTTCCTAAACAATACAATATAACATTGTTTTTCATGGTATGTACATTATTTTAGCTATTGTAAATAACCTAGAGATGATTTAAAGAAAGTATACATAGGTTACACTCAAATACTATGTCATTTTGTAAAGGGGATGAAAAAATTGGCAGATATTGGTGTCTGAAAGGGGTTCTAGAGCCAGTGCCCCAATGGTAACAAGGGATTTAAAACTATTTTTTCTTTTTAAATCAGAGAGTGTTGACCACTAATCTGTAAACAATTCCAGTTAATTATATTGACAGAAGCCATCTTTTGGGTGAGAACACTTATCTATATTCAATTAGCATTTAGTGGGTATATACCAAACACTTAATATATTTATACCAGGTAACTAAAATGTGGGCCTTCCATTTACATTTTGAGAAGGTGCATGTAGTGAAATGTAAATTTGTATATACATTTATAAATTTACATTATATAATATTATATTGTAAATTTATATTACACATAAATTTACATATAAACAATTGAATGAATAAAATATAATTTTATATCACATGCAAATGTATATATATATATATATATATATATATATATATATATAATATACACACACACACACACACACACACACACACACACACAATCAAATGAATAAAATAATGGCTCATTTGGTTTTTGACCAAAATTGTAGTGGAAACACAGAGATTGCTACAGATCCTTCTACATAGTGGGTATGAAGTGTTGCAAAAAGTGGTTACAAATGTATTCCTGAGATCTATTTTTCCACCCCTTGAAGGTTTTCTGGACTTGCTCTGGCCAATAGAATGCTTTAGAAGTGACAAAACACTGGTTCTGAATCTGAGCTTCAAGAACCATTGTGTCTGTCTTCTTTGTGTTGAGAGCCCTGTTGTCCTGTGAACACACCCACTGAAGCCTCTTGAAGCATGAGAGTCCATGGGATGCAGAAGCAAACTCCTCAATCTAAGGACACCCTAAAGAAGCCTGTCAATGTTAGTCCGGTCACATGAGGACTCCGACCCGGGATCACAGAGGTCAAAGAGTTGCTCAGGTTAAGTTGAAAATTCATGAAACCATGGGTTAGGTGGTTGCTGTATTAAACCACTACATTTTGGAGTAATTTGTTTTGTAAAAAATCCTGAGACTGCAAGTCAAGGGAAGTGACTTTGACAGGCAGAGAAAAGAGGGGAGAAAAGGATATTTCAGGCACAGTGGGAAGCATAAACAGAAACGCAGGGGTGAGCTCAGGGTACCTGGGAATGGCTGGTATTTTATTTCTTTTTCTTCTTCTCCCTAATGAGGATAGATTGCTTGTGAGCTACGGGGTGTGAGGTTTACTTTTTCCTTATTTCTTTTCTTAATTCCTATTAAGTATTTCATAGCAATTTCAAATGCTGAGATCACTGCGGCTTCTTTTTTTTGGCGTTGTCATCAGAGCTTATGCAACACATCTTTGAAACAACCCTGAATGTGTGTGTTGTGCCTTGAATGATGCATCCTCTCCAAAGCTCAGGCTCAAACTTAACCCCCAGGGTGACAGTACTCAGAGGCGAGGCCTTCAGGAGAGGATTAAATCAGAGTGCCCATGGCTCAGGATAGGATAAAGGGATCAATCGCCCACTTTTTCCCCTCTGCCACATCAGGGTGCAACAAGAAGGCATCATGTTAAAAGCAGAGAGCCGCTCTCACCAGACCCCAGCGAACAGGACTTGACCAGCTTCTCATACAGTGAGAAATAAATTTCTGTTCTTTGTAAATTATCTGGTATAAGAACTTTTATTATGGAAACATCGATGAAGCACACAAAATAGAATTGGAATGAGCACAAATTTTTGAGGGAATTAAGGTAACTAGTAAAATTTAAAGGATTACTCAGGAAACATCTTTTAGAGAAGATAATATGGCATGAGACTCTATCTCCTATGCTGTTTTCTTTCAAAACAAACAGAATAAACGCTTCTAAAAAAGTTGTGTTGATTCTCTTACAATGACTCCCCATAGCTACAAAAGAAAATTCCAGATTGTCTCCTCTTTCTCTTGACGCAGTCCACTCAATTCCCAACATTTAGAACCATAGGTGCTGTGCCTGCCTTCCCTCCTCCCCAGCCTTCCTACGGCAATGCAGCCAATGGTTGCCTTGGCTCCTCCACCCACTTTCAGTGCCATCCACCCCGCAGCAGTGCCATCTTACTGACCTCTGGAGTTAATCACAAGTTATTGAGTGCCAGGGTCTGTGCAGGACCACCAGAGCCTGGATGCTGTTCTACATGTGTCACACCAACTCCTTCATACCATAGGAAATCATACTTATGCATGGAATTCTACAAGCAGCGGAGCGTGCTACTATATGCCATGGCACATAAGAGTGTGTGTGTGTGTGCTTGTGTATGTCAGACGCTCCTTTGTGACTCAGAATGGTCTTACCTCTTCGGAGCAGCATGGAGAGAATGTGTACAATTTTCTATCATTCAGCACATCCTAACTGCTGAGTTTCCAAGGGACTCTTCTTCTTCAAAGGAACTGTCCCCTGAGGGTAGCATGTCTCATTTCCACTTCCCCTTCTGCGTGTGTTTCCTTCCCAACAACAACAGTAGTGATCTCAGGGGCAGCCGATTGTCCCTCCGTGTCGTTTACCCTTTACTTATAGCCGCAGTGTTTGCTCCTCCCTGTTCAGTCTCAGATACGCTACCTCCCCTTCTATTTGGGTCCTTCTAATTCACAAACTGTTGCTTTCCTCCTTTCCCCGACGTGACTGTCACTTTCTTCTTGCTGGAAACTGTGACTGAACAAACCACCGTCCATACTTTGAGGAAGCTCCTGAAATACTTGTTTTTGTTGTTGTTGTTAGTTTTTTTTATATTTTTAATACTGAGAATCGAGCCCAGGGCCTTCATACTCATCTACATCTCCAGCCAATTTTTTATTTTTTTGGGGAGAGAGAGACAGAGAGAGACAGAGAGAGAGAGAGACAGACAGAGAGAGAGAGAGAGAGAATGTTCTTAAGAATATTCTTTATCATGTCATTCATGTTTGGACCTTTTTATGTCGTTATTTTTGTGACTTCATAAGAGAAATACCTGTCTACAGTCTGTATCTTGTGCTTGGTCAATTTTATTGAGTATTATTGACTCAAGGAGGCCCCATTTTTGTTCAAAAGCTTCATCTCTGTCTTTCTTTATGACTACGCAGTATTCCATTGTGTATGAGTGCCGTATCTTCTTTATTTTTATTTTTTTAAGTGCACTGGTTATGAGCTTCTTATCTGATGTATTGGCGAATATTTTCCCCATTCTGTCAGCTCTTTTCACACTGTTGGTAATTTCCTTTGCTGTGCAGAATTCCTCCCAGGACTGCTCCCCCTCTCCCTTTTGGTGCTCCGCTGGTGGCCAGGGCTGGGTGGGCGCAGCTGGGGACATGCTGCTCCTGGTTCCTGTGTGCTCCTTTCCCCCTTCTACTGTGTTCCAGCCCACCCGGCGGGGCACTGTTAGGGCACACTGTTTCCTGAGTTCTGCTTGCCACCCGCGTGGCTGGGTGCCCTCCTCTCACGGTTCTGCGTTTCAGTGGGGCACAGTTGGGGTGCACGGCTTCTGTGGCTCCCCTTACAGTCCTGGCGGGACAGGGCTGGGTGGACTTCTCTCACAGTCCTATGTCTCCTCACGGCACAGTTGGGGTTGCACTGCTCCCTTGATTCCTCTGGAGGTCCCAGCTTCCTTCCTGTCAGTGTTGGGTTCTTTCGTCACCTGCTGACTGGTCTCTTTCTGGTCCACTGTTATGCTGTTACCGGGGTGACCCAGGCTGGGCTCTTCCAGTCTGCTCAACTGTGCGGCTTTGTGCAAACCATGGACCTCTGACCACCGATCCCTCCACTCTCTTGGATAGAGGGATGGAGCCTGCTGCTGCTTCTCCACGGCCCCCTTCCGGGGCTCCCACTGCTGTGTGGGTGGGTGAGAGGGCCCCACACGGGTCTTCTCCAGCCCAAGATCTCCTGGATTTATTTTTACCACTTGTACTTTTTTATTTCTTTAGGGATAGCTGTTCTAGGGCTTCTGCTCTGCAGCCATCTTAAGCAGAAGTCTCACCACATCTTTTTTTTCAATTATTTCTTTCTTGATGGGCAGGTAGGTTGTTTCCAGGATTTGACTATTATGAATTACGCTGCTATAAATATGGGTCTTAGTCCATTCATGGGAAGCTGGCAATGATAGGAGAGGTCAGGTGAAGAGCTGCTACTCACAGCATCACAAGAGGAAGACTCAGGGCCCTCTAGAAGAAGATGGAGCAAGAGTTTATATGCTTCTAGGCCACATGCCTGTAATCTATATCTCGGTCACCCTCTACCACATATCTGTAGTTCACCCCTCCTGAACAGGCCTTACCTCCTAATAGCACATGAAATCCATGACATCCAAATATATGCAGCTTTTGGGGCCATTCCAGCTCCAAACTGTAACATATGTCAACATGTATGTAGTCCTCAAAATGCCTGGAACACAGTGCTACATGATTACTAGGTAGAATAATAATTATCCCATGAAACATGCCAGACTTAGAGCCTGAATAAAGCAAAAATGTAATTCATTCCACAAGGACATTATTTACCAATAAATAAAGTAGTATAGTATCACAATAAACTAATATAGTAATATAATATAGTAAAGTATAGTAAATGGATGCGTGAACTAAGGTTCTTTCTAGTTTGACGAAGAGCTCAACCTCCCATCATCAATCCCTTTGTTTCTGGGATAGAAAAATAAATGACACCTGTGGACACCTAGCCGTAGAGCGCTAGACGTTGTCAGCTTGGCCGAACAGGTTTTTATCTGAGTTATAAAAAAGGATGCCTTTCCTACAAGCTTGTTGACTCTATTCTAGTTCACAATGCAGTCTGTAACTAATCCTCCCAGGACAGCCCAAGGCGGTTTCAGTTAGTGAGAGCAGCTCTTTTGTCTGGAGGGCCAGCTGGTCCTACAAGGGTACTGTTGGCAGGGTCTCCACTGCGATTCTCACTCCCGGTGTGCTCCTGAGGGCCATAATTTAATTACTGTATGTAGAATCTCATTACTTCTCTAATGACAGTTTCAAGGAGTTGAGAGTAAGTTACAGCATGGATCACCTTTAAGTACTTGTTGAACCCAAAGTGATATGACAGGAACAAAAATAATGAACTCAGCGTATATTTGTTTCCAAGGAAAATATAGTTCAAACACACTACCTGTGTTATTCCTAAATAAAGGGGTGTAATCGGACATTTAATTGCGCCTAAGGAAAACATTTTGAATGTATTTAGCTCTGACTCAAAGTACATCTCAACTTTGGATGCAAACTGTAGTGATGTGCAAAGTACTCTTTCTAATTATATGTAGTTGATAAAATAAGTTTCATGTATTGAGTATAAAATTTGCTAAGCTTTTACATATTGGTATGCACATAGGTGCTACACACACCCAACCCTCTACACCCACACCCACACGTCCACACCCCCATACACCCCATGAAGTTATCATTGTGATCAAAATTGGGGCATATCTATCATACTCAAATATTTCTTTACGGTCCTTTGTCATGCTTGGTTCGTGTCCTTCCCACAGGAACTCTCTTCCTAACAACAGATTTGCTTTCTGTCACTACAGGTTGCTTTTCCCTTAGTTCTGTATAAAAAGAATCATACAGTATGTATTCCTTTTGTCTGCTCTTTTTAGTTGAGATTTGTTATTTTGAGGTTTATTCATATTTCACATTATCAGTATCAATATCAAAGGCTTCGCTGTGTGGTCAAGGCTGGCTTTGAACTCTCTAAGTTGTGCAGGCTGGCCTCTGACTTGTGATTCTCCTGCCTTGGTCTACTAACAGCCGGGATTACAGGCAGGAGCCACTGCATCTGGCTTATTCTTCTTTAAATTGCAGATTGGTATTCTATATTGATATGCCATCAGCTTTATATCCATTCAGTTACTGATGAGCACTAGCGTTTTGTCCAATGTTGGGATATTATATATACAGCTACTCTATCTTGTGGTCCATTTGTGTACAAATCTTTGTATACATGTGTATCTTTTCTCTTAAGTATCTATGAACAGAGAGGCTGGATAGCGTGCATGACACATATTTAACTTTCTAAGGAATTTCCGATCTGTTTTCCCATGTCTTTGTATTATCTTGCTTTTCTGTTGCTAATGTTAGTAATTTATAGGAAGTTTTATCTCACACATGTTTTTGATGCTTGTCATATTTGGGCTTTAACCATTTTAATAAAAACTTTGTGGTTAACTTCTTGTGCCTTAAATGTTTGTTTCCCTAATTGGCGGTGATGTTGAGTAGCTATTCATGTGATTCTTTGCCATTCATATGCTTAAAAATATTCATTTTTTTCTAGGCCTTGAGGTTTGAGATTTATTAAGCAGGATGTGGTTGTCCACAATTCTGGGCTAAGTATTCCTCACTACTGAGGCAATCTGTTCTGGATCTTGTACCAAGTCCATAAATGGATTATGTGTCTTTCTAGCTAGCTGTAGAGATCAATGCTATGCTCGGAGCCATGTGAACACTGGGCATTGTTGCGTGTAATCGTTTTGAGAGCTTCTTGTCCAACCTTGAGTAATTCTCTTGTGCGTTGTATCCAGCTCTGATTAGGATTCAGCTGACCTGTCCAGGTAGACCTGTAGTCATTGAGGTTCTCACTCCAGGTAGATTTCTCCTCCCTGGTTTTGTGTTCTGTGCATTTCAGTTGTTTTCACATCATCTTTCCAACTCAGGGAATCCCACGTGATGTTTCTGGATTTCCCCCTTCAGTGTCATTATCTATCTTGCTCAGTCTTCAAAAAGACACACTCACTTTGTTTCCTATCTCTTGGGAGCACCGCCATTCATTGCCTAGTGCCCAGGGCCTTGAAATGCTCTGTTTATGTATTTCACATATTGGGGTAGGAGGAGCTTTAGAAAGGAAAGTAAGTCCATCAGAGGACGAGGTCCCAAAATACTCTTAGGATAGTGTGTGTTTATTGTAATTGAACTCCCCATTACGATACAGCATCTTTCGACAATCATTTCAAAGAGAGATGAAGCTTTGTAGGAAGTTGAATCCTCCTACTACAAATGTGTAAATAGAGGATCAGGATAATTAAGTTATCTGGCATTTCATTTTTCCCAAACATTATTATAGATTTGGGATACACAACAGTTACATTCAACTTGAGGTATTGGTGCACTTGCATATTGCATTGTCACCATATCCACTTCTTTCCCCCGTCCCATCCCTTCCCTTCTACATCCCTTTCCACAAACCTATCTTCTCATTTCCTACCTTTCTATTTGGTTCTTATGTTTGTTTATATTTTGGATTTCTCATATGAGAGAAACAACATGTTATTTCATCTTCTGGGTCTGACTCATTTCACTAAGTCTGATAGTCTCAAGGTGCATCCATTTTTCCATTTTCCTGCTACAAATGACTCAAATTTATGTTTCTTTGTGGCATAATGGTACTCCATGGTGTGCGTGCACGCGCGCGCGTGTGCACCTTATTCTTTTGTTGATGAACTTATCAGCAACTGCCATGATTTAGCTATTATGAATTGTGCTACTATAAACATGTATATGCATGTATCTCGGTTATATGATGGCTTTAATTCTTTTGGAAAGATACTCAGAAGAGATATAGTGGGCTCAAAAGTAATATTTACTTTCATTGTTTTGAGAAATCTCCATACTGCCTTCCATAATGGTTGTACAAGTTTATAGCTCCACTAGCAACGTAGAAAGATTTTCCCCCCTACATCCTTGTCAACATCTGTTGTTTTTTAAGTGCTTGATAATAGATATTCTTACTGGAGTAAAATATCACCTTATTGTTGTTTTGATTTGTATTTATCTAGTGGCAAAAGATGCTGAAAATTTTTCCATCTATTTACTGGCTATTTGTACTTCTTCTGAGACATGTCTATTCAGCTCAAGTGTCCATTCTTAAGTGGGTCTTTTATTTTAGGCAGTCATTTTTCAGTTCTTTGTATGTTCTAGATATTAGGCCTCTATGTGAGAATAATAGATGGACATTTCTCACTGTTCCCTCTGTCTCTCTTTCGCCTTGTTCATTGTTTCCTTTGCTGTGCAGAAACCTTTTAATTTGATGTAATCCTAATCATTGATTGTTGCTGGGGACATTTTTTTTTTTTTTTGTGCAACAGGTATTCTATTGAAAAAACCACTGCCTTTACCTATGTCTTCAAGGGTTTTACCTATATTGTCTTTCAGCAGGTTCAGTGTTGACATTTTAATATCTAGGTCTGATATTTTTATTTGATTTAATATAGTGTGAAAACTGTAGTTATTAATGCATTCTTCTGCATGTGGATAACCAGTTCTCTCAGCACCCTTTGTTGACGAGGCTCCTTTTTTTTTCCTCCCCAATGTATGTTTTTGGTCCCTTTGTCAGGGATCAGATGGCTGAGGGCACTCAGGTTGTTTCTGCATCTTCAGTTTTGTTCCATTGGTCCACCTGTCTGTTTTTGTAGCACTTAATTACTAAACACACACACACACACACACACACACACACACACACACACACACTTTAGACTTTGTCTAGGGACTCCATACATACCTGTACATCCTCATCCCAATAATCTCCACACACATCTGGGTATAAGGATAACTGATTTTCAAAGTCACTTCTGAGTGACCTCAACTTTCTGCAACATATTACATTCTCAGAGCAAAATGCTTTTCATACTGCCCTACTGAAATTGTTTTCTTGTTAAGGCAAAAAACGAACCCATATATTTAGAAAATGTGTTTATTTCTTAGATTTGGGTGTACATGTGTTCTGTTCCTTGACTTAATATGTTTATGTTTCCATAAACCCACTGCAAGTTGATAATATCGTTAGGTTAAAATGTATTAATACAATTAGTCCACTGATATTATAGCTTAGTGCAGCCTCCCTCACATGTGCTCAGAACACTTACTTTGAGCCATGGTTGGATAAAATCATCTAATGCAAAACCAATTTTATAATCAAATGCTGAATTTTGGGTGTATTCTATAGAATATTGCATTAAAAGTGAAAAACAAAATGTTTGTATGGATTTGCCTTCACACTATTGTGGAGTTAAAAATTGTAAGTCGACTGTTCTAAATTGGGGACTGCCCATGTATCCCTAGCAGATTCACTGATGTGAAAAATATTCTACACATGGCTTTTCCTACTTTTATATTAACATTGCCAATTCTAGTGAACCAATTTAGCTTTTTACTTTTAGCTAGATGATAGAGTGAGGTACCATCACCAATGCAATAAGCAAACTTTTGTTACCATATTTTTATTTTCATAAACAAACCAAACATTTATCATACTATACAGAATGCTATTTTCAAAAACTGTAAGCAGATTTTGACAGAATATTAGCTGTTCTCTGAGAAACTGGTAGGCATATCACAGATGGAATTATATATCCCAAATCTTAGTGTTGCAAAGAGAACATAGAAAATTATTGAAAATGTTCTTAGCTTCACTTGTGTTGATATTTCCAAGCTTTCAAAATATTGAAATATGATAGAGTTAGTGTTTAATGTTCACAAGGTTCTGGGTTCTATCTCCAGCACCAAAAACTAAACAAAAAATAGAGCAACATTTTGATGGAAGTATAAATTGATGCTTTCAAATATTCAGTTTGTAGTAAACCACTGGCCAGCACTGTTACTTGTTTAATTGTCCCTTATGTCCTCCAGTTATCATTTCTACTGACTCTTCCTCAAAGCAGGGATGCTATATTCTCTATGAAAGTAGGACCTTTGATAACTGATCAAGTGTAAAATAGAATTCTACTATTCTACAGATCTTGAATTTACATTTCATTTGTGCTTTATAGACTTTTAATGTTTTTCATACCACTGACGGTTAATATAATAGTAAAGTTATTAGTACTGCACATATGGTAATTATGCTATTAAGTCTCCTTAAACATCAGTGATAGAGCTACATCAGATGAATTTTCATAAAATTCATCACTCAACCAAAGCTTCAGGAAGTAGAAATAGCAATCTAAAAGTCCAAAGATGCTGTTTCTTTGGTTGGCTTAAGTTCTTTAAAGAGATAAAATCTTTAAAGAGTTGCTTCTACTGGTTTAACTCTTTAATGCCCAAAGGCTTCCAAGTTGTTAAAGATTTTTTTTCAACCCTTCCCCTCAACCCTAAGTATTTTCCAACCTCATTACTGGATGAGGCATGGGATTTTCATGGGATAATTTTTAGCATATGCAATGTTCTCTTTGCTGCATTAGCTAATATCCGTATAGCATGCTCATTTATTATAAGCTGCAACACAAGAACAAAACAAAGCCACGTAAAGACCAAGACCACTTCTACTCCTTCAAAATATATTCATGAAATAACAAAGCCTCGTAATTTCCAGGATCAGAAAAAACTGAAATAAAGAGTTTTTACCTTGCACCAGGAAAAAACTTTGCTTAGAAGATTAATTTCCTTCCACCTGCAACTACTTTTAAGCAGGTGATCGCTTTTACTTTAATTGCATAAACTCTATTGCAATTTTAATGTTCACCAAAGTAGTGTTAATTAGCCAAAAGTTAAGACAGATGAATTGCAGAGTTTGCTGAATATATGCTTAAAATATTAAAGTTCTAATTTTTCCCCCCGATTGCTAGAAATATAAAAAAGTATTAGGTTTTTCTTTGGAATACTCTGTGAAATACGTGTATAATAACTCATATGTACTAGGTACTCTGAATATGTACTTCCCCTTCTTTTTTGATTCAAATTCAACCTATGAGGTGCCAACACGAAGCTAGAATATTTGCAACTTTTAGATAATACCAGAAAATAAATGGAACATATTTGAAATTCCTCATTTTTTTTCCTGGTATGATATGAGCAAAAGTAGGTCTACAAAAGATGTAAAGACTGAAGACACAGACAAGTATTCCCTGGACATCCTCATCCTCATCTTCCTCATTAAAATACAGAAACTTCCTGAGTGGCTGTTGAGAGCTCTCCTGTAGAACATGTGGACTAATGGTGACGTCTGCAAAGGACGACGTGTGCTCTGGTCACCAAGATAAGTGGCTGGCCTGGGTGGAGGAAATGTGGCAGAGAAGAATGATAAAATTACCAAAGACACCACCTTGGAAATTATATAGGAATTAGGTACAGAAATTATTTTTAAAAGGTTGTTATCAGTTGCCTATAAAGAGGCGGGGAAAATGAAGTCTGTGTTGGATTTTGTATTGGACTGGGAGGACATCGAAGTTGGGCTGAGGGAGAAAGTCCCCTCCCACCGGGCTGAGGTGAGAAGTGTGCCTCCTGGGGGCTCTGGTTAGGGTTAAGAATGAACTATGGTTACAATTCTAAACATCGCAGTAGATAGGCAAAGCAGCTAGCTGGGTAATACTCCTAAGGAGAAATACAATCAATGGACATCATACGAAAGCATGTTTAAGTCTGTGCCAGCCATTAACTCTTTTCATTCAAATGTTTGACTCTACTACTGGCCTACGAGAGGGTGACGTGTCAGGCACGGGCGCCAGCTTCCACTGGCCAACAAAACGTGAATGAAACCATGTGTGCTCGAGCCGCTTTTCTTCTCTTGGAACAAAATACTGATTATACACAACTTAAGGGAGAAAAGGTTTGATTTGGGTCAAGGTTTCAGAGGTTTCAGAAAATGGTCGTCTGGTTCCACGGCTTTTAGGCGCGTGGTAGGGCAGAAACACCGTGGAAAGGCCCAGCAGAGAAAAGCCGCTCACTGTACGTCAGCAGGGACAGAGAGACTGTTGGAAAAGTCCGAAAGCTAAAGGCCACGTCTGCGTTACGCCAGCTTCCTCCAACCAGGCCCTACCTCCGAACAGAACGTTCAGATATAAAATTGCCAGTAGGTCAGCCTGTGGATGTGGTTAATTGCTCCAGTCGTCTTCAAAAAGCATCTGCCCACATGAGCCCTGTGAGGGACAGTTTTGATCGAGCCCATGACAATTGGCACCTTTTAAGCCAGGAATCATTAGTACCTAGTAACTAGTACCAATTCAGTGAATTTTTCTCTTTGTTGTGGCTACTGGTAGTACAACAGGGAGAATGATAGCATCTGGAATCTGGGTCTTGAGTGAAAGCGACTGGCCCTCGTGAACCTGTGATGAGGACCCCGTGTAAGCAAGGTGAAAGCTCTGTCTGTCTTGATCAGTGCAAACTTTCACCTTAATCAGAAACACACATTGAGCAATAGAGAATTTCTTTCCGTTGTTTCCAGAGTTTTTGAGTTTGCTTGTTTTTTTTTTGTTTTTTGTTTTACTATTGAAATAAGATATAGTAGGGGTAATAAGTTATATGCATTTTCTAGCCATGTAAAAGCTGAGAAAGAAATTTAAAAACTTTTGTGTCCAAACTCAAGAGATAATGGCCAATAGATTTTCTGTTATCAGTTATGAATAATCTGTTTAATTTACACATTAAGTTGTGTGTTTTGATGATTATATCTTTCACTTCTAAAAATTCTTTCTGGGTATTTTTCCAAATCTGCTTCTGTCTTTTCATATCATACTTTCCTTGACCATGGTTCATTTGTTCTTCTCTTTTTTTTTAATTTACAGAAAGGGGGCAGTTGCCTGTATGATTTTAATAGTTATTCTTTGGAAAGTAATCGGGTTTATTTTTTCTTCTCTGGTTATGTATTTTTATTTGTTGCCTTTTGCAGCCAACCTGCCTTCCTTCTTCCACTCTCCCTCTCTCCCTGAATTCCTCTCTCTCTCTTCCTCCCTTCCTCTCTCTCTCTCTTCTTTCTTAATTTGAATATAGACTTGAATATGAATGTTTTATTTGGTATTTATTGATTCTTACATTTCATTTGTTATGGAAAAATAAGCACTTGTTTCTTTTGAATTTCTCTTCTACCTTTTACTTTCTCACTTCCAGAAGTCTTGCAGACATTTGTTTGCACTCTTTCATTCTGCTTTCTGTACTTCCTTATTTCTCTATTTTCTACCTTTGTGTTGCTTTTCAAATAATTTCTTCCAGTTTTGGAAATATCTCTCTGGCTATATCTAACAAGTTACTGCGCCTAGCCATCATTTTTTTTTAGCTTCAGCAATGATAGTTTTAAGATATCTGTTGTAGTTAATTCTTTTCTATTCTTTTCATAGCAGTTGGCTATTCTTTAAAGCTTTTACCTTTTCTTTGATTATCTTCATTACATTTAAGCTTCATTGCTTCGTCGATCCTTAAGATAAGTTCATTCAAAGACATTTGCTAAAAATATGCAACAGAGTAGACAGGGCCCTGGGGAGGGTCGTAGGGAATGAGGTGAAGCGTGGTGAGGAGACACCGCACAGGTGAGAGGCCACGCCACGGGTTAGCTCTTGTTTCCTCTGAGGTAAAGTGGGGAACCTCTGGAAGGTTTGGGTTGACCAAGTAGTTAAATAAAGTCACCCTCTCTACTGAGTCGAGGAGAGAGAAAGAGCAAGAAAAGAGGTTCAAAGATGAGTAGGGAGAGTATCTTATCTTCAGGAGAGAGATGAGAAAGGAGTAAATCAAGCAGGTGACCAGTGGCTGGACTCATTGATGCTGGGAAAGGACAAGACAAAGGCGCTTTAGTATTCACACGCAGCCTTCACGGTAGGTGTTGTAGAATTACTAAATTCTCTGCATAGGACGCGAAGAAATTATCAACCAGGACAGGAGAAGCTGAGGAGATGTACTTTGGCACTTGATGTCTTCTTTCTGAAGCCACAATAGAAAAATACTTTTTAGAAATAAAATTTATTCAATAGTATAAATATAAACCTCTGATTCATAAAAGAAAAATAAAGTACCAAACAAGATAAGAAATTATCGAACAACCAATAGAGGTTATTAGTTACTATTCTGGTGTGAATATTCATGCCTAAAGGAAAGTAACAACAATTTTAAAGATAATTCATATTGTGGCTTAGTTCAGGTTTAGAACTTGAAGTAAATGAGCATATGGAAATTTGAAAAAGTCTCAGATTTATCACTACTCTGGGTAAATATGAAAGTCAGTAATTTGGAGGAGAATATTGATTCAAGCATTAGTAGCTTTGTGAGTCAATATTTTGTCTTTCTAAAATGAAAGGATTGAATTGGATTTCTCTTTTACTTCTGAAATTCAATAATATAATTTTCTTTTACAAAAAAATCTTCCACAATCTGAACTTTTACACTCAATATATAAGCCTGTAGGCTGTAAAAATTCTGTGAAATCCTTATAATAAAATCCTTATTACAAAATCCTCAACTGGTCTTAAATTTTAAAGTGGTTTGTACAAATGTAGGACTGTTCATCTCTAAGTGTGATACAGATTTAAAATAAAACCTTTATATAATAGCAAAATGTTATTCTTTTTGAGAGGGAGGTGGTATACTTTTAAAAATATAAAATATGACTCAGGGTTTAAAAGAAATAAGCAGTTCCTGACTTCAATTTCAGTCTTAGAACTGATAATATTTATCCTCGCATGCTTCAAAAAGAATGTGCTGAGTAATATTCACATTGATATTCATTGTTCTTAGATCTTCATAAAATTCAAGATTAATGTATAAAAACACTGGTCTATCATTTCCCTTTTGTGAATACATTTCTTCCAGGAGAAAGCACCTATTTTATTGAAAATCTGTTTAGTTTTCAGTGGTTCACTTTTTAAATGTAGAAATGTCAATTTCTGCTTTGTGGGGCAGAGAGTCTTTTGATTTATAATAAAATTCTGACCTTTCTTCCTCCCTTTCATTGGGAGAGTTTGCATGGACATGGATAATGCCTTGAATAGAGCACAGTTCTTAACAGAAGCCAGTCCCAATCTGTACGGCAGATCTTCCAACCCCAGTTGTCTAAGAGGAGAGCTAATAAATTGGTGTGGTAGCTGAGATGTCCCCAGTTTCCCCATGTGGCAGCTGCCGCTTCCAATGTACCAGTTCTTCTAACACAGGGATGGATAGTTTACTTTCCTAGATGTCTCAAGGCCGCTGCAGGCTGACCAGAGCCACAGCCAAAGTGCTGTCCTCCAATTCGCAGACCTCAAACTTTTCTCAGGGATTCCTATTGCACGCGGCCCCCGCCTCACTCCAGCCCTGGTGGAAGATGTAGAATCACATCACTGCTGACATAGGCCAGGGCAAGAGATGACTTCATGGTATTCCTCGTAGCATCCATGGAGCGAATGTATAGCTCTCCTACAACAAGTACGTAGGTAAGTAAGTAGGTAGGTAGATAATAGGTAAGTGGCAGATGATACATAAGTGGGTAGTTGACAGGTAGACAATAATGAAGGGAAAGCTGTTGAGTGACCACATTCTCAACACAGCAAGAGTAAGGTGAACCAAGATCGATGCTCAACGCACCGATCAGTAGTAAAACACACGTACGTGTTACGTTGCGTGTGCTCCACTCCTAGCGCCTGTGTTACAGGAGAAAGGCACTACGATGAAGGAAACTGTGAGCAAGGGGTGAAAATAATGATCCAAGACAGGGGGTCATAGTTTTGCTAGCTTCATTTTGGCAACATCTAGGGAAGAGTTTATACCACAGGGAAAAGGGAGGTGGTATCAAGATGATCTAGACTGCATTGTGGTTAACAACTCCAAATCTCAGTGACTGTACACAAGATTAATTTCTTGTTCATATTTCATTTTTAAATACATAGAGGGGATTGTGTTCTTGTGACTCAGTCATTGTCATGGAAACTGTTAATCACCAAGTCCTAGGTGAAGACTGTGGAGGTTCTTGTGTTACGAACTAAGAGCACTGGTCTGGAAATCCCATGGAGCATTTCCTCAAAGACTTAGTGGACAAGATGAATCCTATAGTCCTACCCAAGGACCAAGGATGCTACTTTACCATATGCCTATATGGGCAAGACATAGAGATATTTAGTGAATATTACTGATGACACCTACCCTCTGTTTTTTTTTTTTGTTCAGCAATATCACATTCATCTTTCATCATATACATATTGTACAAAATAGATTCAATAATATCTCATGTGAGACAATCAAAAAATTTTGGTCTAGGTTCATGGTTTACAAAGTTTAGAATTCACATGGAATCCCCAACTCTAACATCTCAGTGACAAACTACCAGGGTCTCTGCTTCTGGCTCTCTGGATAACAAAGGAGAGGCTCATGGGCATCTTCTGGAGGTCTTTCTTAGGATTATGTGGCTTCCAGAATACTCTTAATTCTTACTGTTACTTTTTTGTAGAAAGATGAGTGGATGTTGGGAAGAAGGTATATGTAGCTAGCGTCTTTATGCTTGCATACTTTGTACATTTTTCCTCTGTTAAATTATTATTAATAGCAGTAGGATGAGTCATGCTGAGGACTAAACCCAAGTCCTGCACACTGTGCTGAATCCTAGCCCTTTTTTTAATTTTTAAAGAATTTTGAGACAAGATCTCACAAAGTTGCCCACACAAGGCTTGAACTTGCAGTGCTCCTGCTTCAGCCTCTGTGAGTGCGAGGATTATAGAAAAGCATCACCACACCTGACTTATCAAACTATTAATTAAGCTTATTTAAATCTGATATATAAAATATGAACATTGTATTGTGCATATTAATGAGATGCAGTATGACATTTTGATATGTGTATACATTGTGTAGTGTTCAAATAAAATTACACATACCAATTTCCGTAAACAAACGATATCATTTATGGTAAAGACAAAAATTCTTTTGTCTAGATGTTTGAAATACATGGTACATAATGGTTATCTATAGCAAATATTATTAGAAGGCCAATACATTTTGGTTGTGGGGCTTTGTTAAAACTTTATACTGTTTCTGTCTGTCCTACTTAACCAGTGCACTTAACACACAGTGAATGTTCTATTTCAGTCTGAACTTCCTGGTCTTCATTCATGCAACTTGTGTGTGGCTTGGCAGGGGTATCTCTTCTTTCACAGTGCGTGTCAGCTGGGGCAGCTGACCCTAGGCTGGAGATTCGAGCGAGTGTCACCACACTCATGGGCCAACACACTCATGCTGCCTGGAGACCGCTCAGTTGAGCTGTGGGGTGAGGCCTCGGCGCTCCTTTCCACGGCCTCTCCATTGGGTGCTCAGGGTAGGTAGACTTCTTATAAGAATACAAAAGCAAAGGTTCAGGTTTTTACGGGTTTATACTTGAAATGGACAAACTGATATGTCTGCTGCACTCTACTCACTAAAATAAGTCAGAGTCATCAGAGATTCAAGGGTAAGAAACTATACAAAAGTGTAAATACTAGAAGTATTGATTCTTGAAGTCTGCTGGTCTACACAGGCTGACTTCATTAAATTTATGAATTCTACCAATGAGACTACAGGTTGAAAAAAATAATCTCAAATTTAGAAAATACGTTGTCTCTACAAAGGTATTTATAATAGCTTTCAATAACAGTATGAACAACAATGGAAATATCATAAATATCTTGTAGTTAAGAATTATTAAATATGAAGAAAAGTGGGATGCATAATTGTGAATTATAAAATCCATGTGTGGGACATATCCAAAAGAAAGACATGCAGACACCAATAATAAACCTGTCATTATGGTTAGTAGGTGGACTTTTCTGATTTTTGAATTTTGGTATATTTTAATCTTTTCCTGTGCTAGTTAAGTATTTAAACTTAAAAAGGACAACTAAATTGAGTATCTTTTAAAGAATTAGTGAAACTTGGAAAGGGAGTTCTTTTTCTCTATTTTATGCCGCTATAACAAAGTACCCAAAACTGAATAATTAAAAAATTAGGAATTTATTTCCCAGTTTTGGAAGCTGGGAAATGCAAGATTGCAGAGTTCATAGGATTGATATTCAGTGATGGTCCCACCTCCACTCCCAAGATGACTCTGGTCCTGCAAAGGGCAGGGACACTGTGTCCTCACTGGGTATAAGGTGGGGTAGGCGAGGAGTGGACTCACTCTCAGAAGCCTTTTTATAAGGAAACAAATTCCGTTTATGAGAGAGGAGATTGCATACACTAATTGCTTCTTAATGACCTCACTTATTAATTTTTAATGCACCATCACACCTAATTTTGTAACCGTAACAACTGATAAAGAAGTGTTTCAAAATCAAATATGTATTTTCATTATTTTACTATTAGTGATAATGACATGTAACTATTGTTATAATTATTTTGTATTTGGAGCAATCCATACATTTTATGAAAATAGTTTTTATGGTTGAATTCTGGATCCTGAAAATGCTGTACCCTAGAGATTGTCAGTGGCTGAGTGAACCCAGGAAGCAGTCAAATTTCATAGGGTTGAGTCTAAGGAGGAAGGATTCAGGCTCTTGAAATGCAGTTGTGTGTGTGCCTCTGTGTACTTGCACACACGCTACATTTGAGGAAGGCCCAAAGGAGGGAGGGTGAAGAAAAATGGGCCAGAAAACGGGCTGTCTAGTGGAAGCCAGTTACATCACATACTCATTCATTTTTTTTTTTTTGAGACAGGGTCTTAGTACGTCATTAAGTTGCCCATGTATGGGATTGACCTTGTATTCTTCTTGCCTCATCTTTCTTTTTTAATTTTTTTATTTTTCCCCATTTTATTGATATGTATTAGTGCAAGATTTAAGGTTTACAATGAAGTTGAGCATTTTGTGCACGTACGTATCTTGTCAAGGTGACAAGGACTTTCCCACTCTCCTTTTGTCCCTCCTCCTACCCAACCCTCCCTCCCCACCCTACCCCCATGGTTCACTTTGTCTTTCCTCTTAAGTTCCATAAGAGTTGTGATCTGGGACTCTCTTATCAGAGAGACCATTCGATGTTTCACCTTCTGCTTCTGAGTCACTTCACTAAGCATGATGTTCTCAAGCTTCTTCCATTTGCCTGCAAAAGCCTCCACATTGTTGGACTTTATTGACGCATAGTATTCCGTGTGTATAAATAGTTGCCTCATCTTTCTAGAGTTCTGAGATTATAGGTGTGCACCACCACAACCACTGTCAAATTTATATCTTAAATATATATATTTAAAAGAAAATTCCATTCTTTGTTATTCCTTCAAAATAGTTTTACAAGAACCATAAAGAACATCTTGATTAAAAGTAAATAAGGAGATAAATACTTCTGAGAAAAAAAAACCTGAAAAAAGTGTAAAGAGTTCAGTAAGAACAGATTAATTAGGACCCGCTGATGTTCCTCAGATCCACTCACTCACTGTTGTAATCTGTTGATAAAGATCACTGAGATTTGAGTTACCAGATTGAAGATCCAACCCAGACTTAGCATTCTGTTGCACTGGCAAATTGGTCTATTGTCTACTGGAAGCATGCTGGATTCCTTGCCCGGCGCCTCCCCTCAGGGAGCAGTGGATGCCCCGTACACCCTTCATCTGACTGCCCCCCCGGCCCCGGCTTTGGTTCACTGATTAACAACAGATGCTATTCTGACCCTGTAAACTGATTTTTCTTCTTTTGGACATTTTTGTAGTCAGTTCGGTCTTTTTCCAGGTGGCTGGACCACAACATGAAAGATATCATTTTTTTCCCTTGTGAGTTAAGCCCTTACAGAGTCATAGAGGTGATGGACCCAGATACCTGGTCCTCTTTGGACCTGGTTCATTCGCGATGCTCACCTCCATTCCTTCCGAGACAAATCAGACGGTGATAGGGGCGCACTTGTTCCTCCCTTTTGGTTACATAGATAGAAGTGAGCTCGGTGTTTCCTGAGTTAGCACAACAGAAGAATTGCCCGTATTTTCCGCTGGGCTCTGAAGGCTTTCTCTAACAAGACCATTGCCATGGCCTGAATCAGCTACTGTTACATGATCCCATCGATTTTCCTTGGCTCCTGGACCTATACGTATGGACAGCTGGGTGGGATAATCCTCTAGGCATAGTCACTTAGGGCTGGAATAATAAAATACCATAAAGCAGGTGTTTCATTTATGCTGGGAATTTATATCTTACAGTGCTGGAAGCAGAATTCTGAGATTCAGCATGGCCTTCTTCTCGGGCGGGTCCTTTTCTGATTCATGCAGTGCCGACTTCTTGCTATCTTCTTGCGGAGAGATAGCTAGCTTTCTGGCCTCTTACATTTGGGAGGGCTCTTTTCTACGATGTAGCTATTTCCCAAAGACTTTACTCCAAATTTTGTCATATTGAGATTAGGTTCCAACATATAAGTTCTGGTGGAGGACACAATGTTCTGTTCATAGAATATCTCAACTACTGAAGTGATTCCCTATCCCTGTTTTTAGTTGCATTGTTGGAGCTAGTGATTCATATTCATGAGTTTTTACATGATAATTCGTTATTATCAAATGTATGAGCCTAGTATAAATAAATTATTTTTGTCTCTCTAAGTTGATTCAAATCCAGTTTTAGTTGTCAGTGACCTGAAGGATCATACTTACATAAATGTAGGTGTTCTTAGCCGTAATTATAATTTTTGAAAAATGGAGCTAACAACACTAAGATAATAAATGTAAAGTTGTTATTACACAAAACATAGTTATTAAGTTTAAGCAGAATGCTTCTTGAGGGATGGTTGATATTATAAAAGTCTATGAGTAATTGAAGAATCTTGCAAATAAATTACTTTATATTCTTTTGCAATTTGATTTAGTGACTGCACAGTTTCGGTGTTCCATAAAGATTTGCAAAATCTGTTTTAGTCTTTGTTTTTAATTCTGTTATATCAATAGTTGGCCTTTACTTGTCCTCTCATTTATCTTACTTTATTTATATATTTCTATTAGCCTTAATTTCCAACTGATTTCTTGTCATTTATCTTTTGATATTTGTTCATGTTTTTATTCTTCAAAGGTCCATATTATTTCTAGTCTTAGAGGCTATGTACAGTTAAGAGGCTTCTGGCTGCAAGTAACAACCCTCTCTTCTGCCTCTTGCTGGGCACAGAGTCTAAATAATTCCAAAATGTTATTATTTGGTGTGAGGTGAAATCTATAGGTGTGACATGTGTGTAACTGGTTAAGTTAGAATTTAATCGAGGTGTCAAGGTCGCAAATCCTTTCCACCTTACTCTCTATCCTCATTGGCTGTTAACTTTGCATCAAAGGCACTGTCTCTTAAGGTCACAGATGCTGCTGCTGTTCCAGCTGCCACATCAGATAATGTCCAACCCAAAAAAGAGACTTTCTCCCAATTGTGCCATTTATAATTAGCAAATACCTTCCTAGAAACCCTAGAGATGTCTTTCAGATCCCACTGGCAAGAATTGTACGATATAACAATTCTTTTTTAATAGGCAATTAATGTGGTAAGCCTACTCAATAACAAAAAATACAAATGAAGAAAATTATGTTAATTTTATACAGTTTTATTAACGTTTTAAAAGGTTATTAATTGAAAAATACCACAATAAATACATAGTTCTTTACAAATAAATTGGCATAATACTAGACCTTGTTTAAAAACTTTAAGATCTCTTGAGGTGCTACAGCTGACAGTTCTGTGTAAGGACAGGACATTTTTTTTTCACATATTTTTGTCATTCAAAAGATTTCAGAACAGCAGCTTATTTTCTTGAATCCTGAATATAAACTTGTTTTTAATGAAGATCAAGGCAGTTGATAAAACAGTTAATAGAGTTGGAATAACTTGCTGCTGGTAGTCTTTTAATAAAGACAAAATATATGCAATGTGTTCTTCTCATGAAGTTCATGATGCAAAATTGGAGCTAAGAATACATCCAAAGTTAATTTTCACACTTCTTCAGGACTTTCCTCTAAGGCAATAATAGATTGTCACCAGGACTATTTATTATTTCACTTAAGAGATTAAACAGTGAATTCATATAACATCAAATGGACATGTCAAAGTGTTAATTCAAAGACCATCGAAGTGTTCTGGTCATCTAGAACATTAAAAGGACACAAAAAGTCATCCTTAAAAAACTAATGAAAAAGAAAATACGTTTTTAAGAAATGGGAGATCCAGAAACACTACATACACAAACTAACAATGTAGAATGTGGAATATATTTGGAAAGAATCATACTGAAATGTGTGTTTAATTTTTCTGTTTGTAGATATTTAAGCTTGTTCGATAGGAATTTCCAAATTTTCAAGCTAATTTAGTCTTGTGAAAATAAAACCTAACCATAGTTTTCAGCAGCATTTCCAGTGATATTCTTAGGTATATAAGAATGCACTTAATTTGGGAGGACTCATCTCTACGATGTAGCTACCATAATGGATTGATGAAAGATTGCTCCATGAACCAATATTTTGTATAAGTTTGCAAGGTCTGACTTCCTGCTACAAATTAACTTTGTATTATATAGTAAAGTATTACTGCTGGTAGTTGGCTATGTTTTCACGAGATTTATAGAAATTTTACGAGAGAGACCATTTCAACGTTTAGTCTAAAAAACTGTAAAGACTTGTCTTCATGTACCTAGGTTTGCCACAGTCCTGGCTTAAAGTGCTGAATGACTAGAGGGACATTTCCCCTGACACCTGTTTATGCAATGGTCATCCAAGACAACGGTGAAATGAAAGACATCTGAATGGCTGGATAAACATAAATAAAACCTTGGAATCTGCAATTGATATGCAATACCACCGGAAGTCAAAGAGGCAAACAGCAGGGGAATTCTTATAGCTGAGAAAATTTCTCTCCCCAGGATTATGATCCAGTTAAAAAGTATTCTGGAAAATTATTTACAATAAAATTCATCTTTTGAAAGAGAAAAGCTCTTGGTCATATCATAAATTAATTTGAGTAGTGCTTTGCAAATATTTTATCTCAGTTTTGTAATGGTGATAACCAAAGCTTCCCTGTAGAGCGATCCACTCGACCGGGGACTAATCAAACCAAAATGGGAGCTCCAGCTCCAAATGTCTGTGAAACGTGTCGCGTCCAGTCGTATTCTTAGAATTGAGTAGAATCATAAACATCATAATACTTGGTGTGGTGCTGTAATCTTTCTTGCATTTCTCGAATTTTTTTTTAATCAAAGAAGTAAAAATGTGACATCCCCCTGGAACACTGAAAACATGATCAAATTTTGGTGAAAGTTACCAGAAAACTACTCCAGTGAAATAATTCCTGTGATGATCATGATGTTTAAAAAGAGTGTGTGACCCATTGTAGGAGAAATCTGAGAGAGATGTGTTAAGACTTGTCCACAAATTGCTTGCCACTGCCGTGCTGGGCACTCAGTGAGTCCTCTGCAGACTCCCTGCTCTTGGTATATGTCCAGTCCAGAGGACGGTGCTGGCAATGGTGAAGATCTGGATGAGCAGAAAGAAACATCCTGGAATAACGGTCAGTTTGACCATCTCCCCCTGCTCTACTTTCCCCAGGCTGGCTGTGGCCCCTGGCCTGCTGTTATCATGGCCTAGCTGGCCTCTGCTGGGTGGGAGTCCCTTTGTGGGAGCAGCCTGACCCCACCGTCACCCCTGCCCAACGTAGCAATCCTTAAAACAGATGTTAGCAACAGGAACAGGATTAATGTTACTGGTTCCAGAAATAAAATGCGTTATTATGCACTAATGAAAATTATCCTGTCCATGCTCTCATGGGAAGGTTTATAGCAGGAGCAGGCATAAAGGATGAGTGCAGAACACTGACTGATCACCTAGAAGCCATGAGACTAGGCCGAACCAATCAACCCACTGACGTAGCCCGTAGTTGTGCTACTCAGCGACTCACATGGTTGTAACCCTTTGGGTTTGGGTTTAAGTCTCGTCCTTCCAATTATTGTTTTGTAATATGACCAGCAAGGTGACGTTTGATTAATCAATCATTTCCTTATCTGAAAATAGGGATAACAATAGCAGAGAATTTTTTGAATACTACCATAAAGGAAACAGGATGGTACTGGAATGTACAAAAAAATCCATATATTTTAAACATACAGAGAGACATAAAATTCATTAATTCATGTATTTTAGACCGAATCTAGGGAATCAATGTCATCAAGATGTTGTTAATGTTCATGCTGAAACCTCATTTTAACTCCTTTGTCCTAGGTCAAACTCCCTGGAAACAGCCTCTGCCGTTTCCTTGCAGGGAGTTAAAATACTCTTTGAAACGACCTCCAGGCGGGGTTAGTGGCAGCTGGACGGGCGGGCGGAGGGGGACGGGCGGCTGCAGTGCGCTGCCCAGAGTTCTCCCTCCGCTGATCTTTGGAGCTGATGCTATCCTTGTGATGTGTCTGTCTCATGTCGAGGCAAGGGAACTGGGCCTTTGTGGTTCTCACGTTGTACAATCACTCATGCCATGTGGGAGGGGTGCAAAGAAGGGCGTCATCTTAGGTGAGCGTTTTCTTTGGTGAGAAGGATGGAGAAGGATGCAACTTCGGGCCGGCACTTTCCATCGATGGGGATTAAAGAGCTTCTCATTCCTATGGCGTGAGGGACCTGGGCAGCCCTGCGCAGCGTACTCTACTTTGTAATCTATCAACTCTGGGAAATAGTGGCTTTATTTCCGTAATGATAGAAGGGAAGGCCGTAACACCAGCGGGTAGCATAGGATTAATGGCCCATATCTTCTAATGTTCATGCTGTGAGAAGATCCAAAAATTACCCTCTGCTCAAGCAGGTTTTAAGTGAGCCCAGGAACAGATGAGCTGACAGCTTGCTGGAGAAGCCATGAGGCACCACCTGCGGGTTAGGTGTGGCTCAGGATGGAAAACCTTGATAGGGTCACAACGCTTTAGTCTAGGAGAGTGGAACCTTTATATTCTCAGAAAGACCTAAAACATTACCAAGAGAGACCACGTGAACACATGAGAATGCATGGTAGGCTCAACCTTCGAAAGTCAAAATTTAGATAGTCAACTTTAGGTCAATGATTTTTTCCTTTGAATGTTAATATCAATTCCATGACTTCAACACAGTTTTTAATTCGGTTTCTTACCTCCTGCTTAGCTCTGTCAGCATCTAGATCTTGTGCATGACAAAGGTGTTAGGTGTGCAAGAATATATTAAAGCTGCTGGATGTTTTTTGAGGTGTTAAATATCTGCAACGTGGTGCTTGGGCAACAGATGCCCCTGCTGTTAAGGGGGTAATAAATATTTGTTGTACTAAAAGGAAATGGCAGGAAAGTAGAACCGGTTGCTTCTTGTCACGTCACTGATTTCTGATTTAATTAGAAGACACTGACACCCAAGGTACATGCTGAAATCAAGGCTGGTCTTACACTTGACACTTTCATTTGTGTTCTTTGGCTTTCTTTATTTAAATTTTGAGAAATATTTAGTGTGGGTAATTTCTGTGCTGAATACTGCTACCATTCCCACACATGTTGCTTGACTCCCTGTGTCTAAGCTTGGCAAATACCTATTCTCTCTCTCTCTCTCTCTGTCTCTCTGTCTCTCTGTCTGTCTCTCTCTCTCTCTCTCTCTCTCTCTCTCTCTCTCTCTCTCTCTCTCTCTCTCTCTCTCTCTCTCTCTCTCTCTCTCTCTCTCTCTCTCTCTCTCTCTCTCTCTCTCCCAGGTCATGGTTACCTGGTTTTTTCAGTACCAACATGCGGATCTTGGGAGTTGGCCAGCTAATGACGGCCACCTTGGCCCCTAGCGGAGACCTATTTCTCTTACTCCACGGCCCACCTGCCTGCTCTCCCCATCAATCAGGCAAACCCACGTTGTCCTCTTCTGCCCAGTCCCTCCCCATATTTCAGTCCCGGATCTTATTCTGGCTAGTACACCCACACTCCGTAAGAGCTCTGTTCATGTCCCTTTTGCCCCTCCTGCACCCTCTTTCTCTTATCTGTTGTCCCTTACCCTTCCACCCTTTCCTATTCCCCTATGCCTTAGCCCTTATGCCTTACACCTGGTCCTACGCTTGAACCTGTTGGCCAGACTTAGCATCACAGGGCCAATAGACTTCAACTCCAAATCCTCTTGCTGCTAGTTATGTTATTGGCTCTGCTGGGCTCCTTCTTTGACCTAACACTTAGTAGAGTGGTCATGAGAAGAAGAAAGTTGAGAGGATTAGTTCTACTGAAGTAAAATTCATGAGTTGAAGGAGTAAAGAATTGATTCCTGGGTAGATGGAACAAAGAAGGCAAAGTGATAAATGTGCAGACCTTTGTTAGAATCGTCTTTCTTTATAAACTCAGAGATGCAGAGTACTGGGGGGAGAGGATTCGATATATTGATAGAAGGCTTAATCTGAGTAAGTTTGTGCACTTGTTCGCTGTGTGATCTTGAGTAAATGATGCCATTTAAAAAGGCATTTTTGTCCATTAACAAAACGAGATGACTAAAGTAAGGTAAGATCATGTGTTCAATGTTTTCTTCATGTTTATCAGTATATGTGTACTTTTTCATACTTTCTAAGGCACATGTGGGAGCATTAAGCAGTCCTAATATTGACTAAATAACTGAGTTTCCTTTGTGTATAAACTTCCTCGTCTTGAATTGAACCTTGCTATGTCTAATATATGTGTTCTGGATGGAGTGTGGCTCTGGCTAGTTCTTTAAGTCAATCAATGTTTTTTTTTAATACAAAATATACTTGTGAGTTCCTATGTTCCTTGAAGAGTCTACATATATAAAAGAAGACTCAAACAATGGTTGAAAGATCATTTGTTGAAAAAATGAGGGGCTGGAGGAATCGCTCAGTGCTTAAAGTGCTGCCTAGCAAGCATAAAGTCAAATGCTAAGTTCCCGAGTTTGATTCCCCAGCACCACATAAGATGGGTATGGTGGTGCACGCCTGTAATCACAACACTGGAGAAGCTGAGGCAGGAGGATTGCTGTGAGTCTAAGATCAGCCTGGTCTCCATACTGAGTTCAGGACCAGCCTGGGCTACAGAGCAAGACCTGTGTCAAGAAGAAAAGGAAAAAATATGTCCAACATTTATCACATTTTATAAGTTTTCACTGACGGCTGTGCAGAATTATAAATCAAATTATTTAAATGTGGAAAGGATAGTAATTTGAGTCAAAGTTACATATTTGAATCTTCCTGAGGACAAATAGTCTGAGTTTTCTAGGAAAAAAAAATTCTTTGCATGGAGAGCAAGGTACTTCTTAGAAGAGATATGAAGTTAAGGGAAAGAAAATTAGTCATAATGAACTTTATTCACATTCCGGTGCCTTAAGTTGCGAGGCAGAAGGCATCAGGCCTTAACACAATGGTGGCTCTGGGTGGGTTGGTGGCCCTTTAGGTGCTATCAGGAGCCTCAGAAATGCATGGAAGAAATCTGGAATAGGGAGATGGTAGTTGAAGGAGCATTTCCACAGGAAAGGCACGATGTGATTTGGGAAATCCCAGAAAGAAACAGGTAAAAGTATGCGTGAAGCTTGCAGAAACAATTGCAGGTCATTCTACTACCAGTAATGTGACTATGAAGAAAGTCACCTTACTGCCAGTAATATGACTGGCGGCAGTCTTTCTTCTTTTTTCCCCTAAACCAGTTTCTTCATCTTTTTGTTTATATTTAGTATGTGCGTTTTTAAATTATAGAGAGTCCTAAACTCCTAAGAGATTATGAATTTAAGAGTAGCTCAGGCTCCTGACATTTTTCTGTTTGGCTTGTACAATAATTAAATATTGACTGAGTTCATTCTTGCCACACACCCACCTAAAGCCTACATACATCGACATATGCGTGCATTTGTATGTATCTACACATGCATATACACATCTGGCTTTTCTTGGAAAAAAAACCCAGGATTAATATGTCTTATTCTGTTTTGTGCTGCTATAACAGAGTACCTGAAGCTTTGTAATTAAAAAGATTTTCTTCTCTGTTCTAAGAAGTCAAGATCAATGGGCTCACTTGTGATAATCAGTATCATGCCAAGGGGGAAGGTAGAAGGCAAAGGAGAATGAGAGGGCACATGATTGGACTGACAGACTGGCAAGCCACGGCACAACTGGTATTAATCTGTTTGTAAGAGGAGATTCTTCATGGCCTAAACACTTGGAGCACTTAGGCCCCCCTCTGTTGCATTAGAGGTTAAGTTTCTGATAGTTTAGGGGGGAACACAGTCAAACTATAGAAATATTCATTTTTGATTTAATTTTATAGTGCTGGGGAGATTAAACCCAGGGCTTTCACACTGACCTATATCACCAACCCTTTTTTTTTCTTACTTTAAGATAGGGTGTCACTAAATAGCTAAGTCGTCCAAACCTGGGCTGGAATTTATGGTCCCACTATCCCAGCCTCCCAGAGTGCTGGGATTACAAGCATGTGCCACCATATCTGGCCATAACAATTTCCTAATACTGTGGATGACAATTTTCAGCAAGGCTGAGCTGAGGCTGAACCTACTCACAGAGTGAGCACGTGCTCTCCATTTGCATCTGACACCCCCCCCCCCCCCCCCCCCCCCCCCCCCCCCCCCCCCCCCCCACACACACACACACACCACTCCCAGTTGCATTCATGGCCAGCCCACCTCTCTCATTGATTTTTTTTTTCTGCCAGACCTCAGAAGCCCTTAAGACTTGTTAGATCTTTTCTTTAGAAAGGGTGTTTATGTCATTCTAAGCTCGACATGGTAGAGTGGCTTTCTTTTATGCTGTTTTATAGCATTTGTTCTACTTCTCAGTGCTCTGTCTAAGACCTTAAACACATCAAGCTTCTTTCCCAGGTCTTCTGGCTGAACAATTTTGAATCTCAAATCTTCACAGTGGAGTTTTTCTTCTGCATTTTTTTTCTCACCCAACTGAAACCTTGAGCTCTTGCTCAGCTCCAGAACGTAGACAATGAGTGTCAAAATGATGAAACCACCAAGAATTGTGATCCAGCACAGAGCCTGGTTGGGGAGCTGTCCATGACTGCAGACCCCACTGTGTGAACGTGTGGAGGAGTTCCAGTGAAGCCCAGGAGAGACACCACAGAGAAAGAATGGCCCGTCACTGTTCTGAAGGCGGACTGACCCAAGGGGCTCAGGCCAACTGGAACAAGGGGATGGCTTTCCTTTAGAGATGGCTGGAGTGGCGATGAATGTTTCTTGAAACATTTTTTTTTCAGGGCAAAAAGTAAAGTTTGTGTTATAAGAAGCACTATAATGATGAAATTTTTTATTATAAAAGCTACATGCTTAAAAAACAACTCATGAGACATCACACAATTCTTTATGGACTAAGCAATCTGAGAAAATGGTTTAAATTCTTCAACTGTCATCATTTTTGTTTAACTTTTAGAGAGTCACAGAAAAATCACTCTTTTTCTCATAGCTTTCTCTTAATGACTACTGAAATCTAAGTTTCTTTCCCTCGAGTCTGAATGAATAAAATCAGACTTCTATTAAGTCAGTACTGGTGAGAAAAATGGGCACTACTTAATGAAAGTAATTTCAAATTCTGGCAACATTTTGCTTGAGTTTTCCCATTTCCACGCAGGATGCTAATCCCCACATGGCTTCCACAGTAGCACATGCCCTTCATGTCACCTTTGTTCCTCTCCAGCCAGGCTGTGCTCTCAACTCTATGTGGGGATTGAGTCTCCCCTATGTCACTCAGGTAGCTCATGTGCTTATCTATAAGCAAAATTATAGTTCACTTTTTTCTTTCATACTAGCTGTGTAGTTCAATGTTCATTTTCCATTTCTGTACGTTTAAAGGCAAGCCTTCACATCCATTGTGGCCTTTCCATCCTGGTACAGACAACTTTTTGAGGGAGCTATGTGTAGAATTGGTTATTTGAGCTTCAGCTGGTCTACCCACCAGGCCCTTACACTGCAGTGGAAGAAAAAGGAACACCTACAGCAGGGAGGAAGCACTGCGCAGTCATTGACTTCTGAGATCAGCTTCAGTACCAGCCGAGCACTGATTGGAACTTGTACTGAGTCACCAATATCACCAATTTGGTAAATCTGAAGTGCTAACCAAATCATTTCTGACATAGTCCAATCTTAATTTTCTTCCTAATTATGTGTAGATACAGAACAAATCTTTATTTTGCAAGCACTCTCATGTGGCAATAGGAGACTGTTGGTTCTCTGATAGATGAGGAGTTGGATAATATTTCTGCAGCTTGATAAAATAGGTGATGAGATCAGAGAGACAAACAAAACCCAGAGAACATTTCTCATGCAGCTTTTGGCAAAAACAAAGATGAGGTGTGGACACAGCTAATTTTAATGTATGTAGTAGGTATACGTGTGTTTATGCTCTATGGAAACTGCCTTATTATTTTGTAATCACATATACATAACCCATAACACAAAGACTGCTAGGACTGGTCAGCAAGTAAAACCCTGCATGTGGGAATGAGGGGACCTGACAGTCTATCCAAGGTTTAGCAGTGGTCACCTCTGAAAGCGACTTCTGTGTATTGGTCACTTCCTCACAATACCTGACACCCGTCACTTAAACAAGGAGAGGCTTATTTGGCTCAGGGATCCAGGGTTTGCAAGCTCCCAGGCAGACACATTATGGTGGAGAAAAGCTGCTCAACTAATGGCAGTCGGAAAGCAGGAGAAAAGGGAGGAACCCCAAGGAGACACACCTCCAGGGACGCAGCTCCTCTACCCAAGCTCCACCATGTGCACCTAATAGTATATTTAGCTACAAATTCGTCAGTGGATCCCCCGGCACCACATGCTAGCTAGGTATGGTGGTACACACCTGTGATCTCAGTACTCGGAGGCCACGGCGGGAGGATTGTCACAAGTTCTTGGCCGTCTTGGGCTACATAGTGAGATCAGTTCAGGAGTCGTCTAAACTAGAGAGCGAGACCTTGTCTCAGAAAAACAATTAAAAACAAACAAACAAACAAAGCAAAACAAATTAGAAAGAGAACACTCGAAGGACTTGCAAGCGTATTTTTTTGTTCCGATTGGTAAGAGACCAAATTGGTCAGTGGGGAATCATTTATATCTAATCATCTTCCGTTCAACAATATATTTATTAAAAACATTTTTAGTCAAAGTTAACTAAGAATTATATAATAATAATAGTAAAGTATTCCTTATCAAGTGCTTACTGTGTCCCAGATACTAACTATTCTCAATGAATTATCTTGTTTAGCCCATTTACTATCCATGTGAAATAAGTACAGATTCTATTTTACTAGGAAACAGCTTTAAAGAGGTTCTTCTCTTTGATTCCATAATAGATTTACCTTTGCATTTCACTTTATCTGATCTCACACTGCATCTGAGAAGTGTGGCGTCTCATAACTGCTCAGCTAGCTAGCAATTGCACCCGTTTGACCTAAATATCAAGAGAGGCAGGACCACTAGCATGTTAGCATGCATGATCTCTCTCTGGAAGGGCGAGGCAGGAGCTAGGAAGATCACAAGTTCAAGCACAGCCTGGGCAACTTCGTGAGGCTCTGTCCCAAAATAAAAATAATAAAATAAAGATGGGGTCCATTGCAGAATGTGTGCCCAGATGCAGAAAATCTAGAAGCAGTCATGGGATTTATCTTCCCAAGAACTAAATGTTTAGGAGCCTTACGATGTGTGGTGAGGTGAGGGACATGGTATACGAGGCTTTAGCATCATTCTCAGAGTTGGAGTTAAAAGCAGAGGAGGCCTGCAAAACTGAGAAGCGAGCCTTGGCGGTCTAAGTTCTCTGTGGATTCCCTCATGAATCCATTCTGCCTGTGCTCAGCTTGGCACTGGATGGTATGGTGCTGAGGAACACAGACATCCTCACCTCCAGCCTAAAGTCCTTCAGGGTAGGCAGACTGTATGTGGGAGTGGGTTAGAAACACTTTAGTCATTTCCTTTTGCATATATTTACCTCTTATATATATAGAAGTGACCTGTGACTCAAGTCTATGGTGAAGTAAACTTAAATGGGCTCTTTTGCTATTTCTAAAACAAAATGTTCGCCAGATAAAAAAGCATTATGTGAGTCTACCATCGCTAGGGTCCTCAGTTTCCTAGGCAAACGCAGTTAAATTTGTCTCTCCAGAAACCATGTTGTGAATGTTGGGTCATGTTTACTAATGTTGCTCGAATTTGTTACACTTAGGCATCCCAAGAGCACTCACTGCTTTTGGTGACTGTGCTCTGTGACAGAAGAGTAGGAGCAGCAGTAGTAATGATGGCTAGTGCACGCTACATTTCTGTATGCTCGGTGACACGGACCAAGATTTCACAGTACTTACAAAACCATCTCAAGGAAAGGGGCTTCAGTGCAACCTAATTAAGTGATTTATTCAGCCTTTGTAGAGCTGGCAAGGGAAGGGGGATCTGGGGAAAGAGGGAAGTGAGAGGGCAGGGAGTGGAAGTGCAAACAAAAATGATTAGCATCTGGCATATGTGTGCACCAATACCTCAAGTTAAATGTAATTATGATTTATTGTAAGCATGTACTAATAAAATAATTATTATGGGGAAAAGAAAGCGTTTAAATCTCATAAATCTGAGCATTTTTGAAGCCTACAGAAAGTTTGCTTTCATTTTTTAAAAATGAAGGTGAGAATTTTGACAAATCTGAATATTGGGTAAATTTAAATACATAAAACAACTTGTTGTTGTTGTTGTTCTCCTCCTCCTCCTCCTCCTCCTCCTCCTTCTTCTTTCTCCTTCTCCTCATTCTTCTTTTTTTCAGTTTTCTTCTTTTCTGGTTATTTTCCTTCCTCTTTTTCTTACTTTTACAGCTGTGCAAAGCACAGGTGAATTACAGCCCACTACCTGTTTGGATAGATCAAGTTGTACTGGAATACAGCTGTGCTCAGGTGCACATTGTTCATCTATGTCTGTAGCTTTTGATTTTGTTTGTGTGTTCTATAACAACAGAGGAGAGCAGTTGAAGCAAGAGACAGTGAGGTTCCCCAAACCTAAATTATTTATTAATGACCCTCGTGAGGAGGAGCTTTCCAACTCCTGCTCTACTACTAAATTATGATTAATAATTTTATCATAATAGCAATAAGTTTGATATATTTGGAAAGTAAGTTCTAAATAAAAGATTTTATGAAAGGGTAGCCTACAAAAGTTCTTTAGGAAAGAAATGTACTTTTCCTTTTAGTTATTTAGTGACACACTTCTAGTCCTAGCTGTTTCTGATTCTTTAGATTTTACTCACTTACCAATTTCCTTCCACTGACTTGTCAGATTTGGGTGTTTTGTTCTGCAGCTTGGGCTAGGCCATACTTCCCTAGATAGAATTCAGGAAACTAAGTTTTCTGAATTCTTGTAGATTTTTGATTTATTATGCTTCCTTATCTTTCCACAAAGCCCCACCAGCAGCTTAAGCACCACTTTTTGTGCTAGCACACTTGAATACAGGCTGGATGGGACTGAATTCTCATTCAGCAGCAACAACGTGAGGATAAAAAGTGCCTCTGGCTTCATTCCAAGATTAGTTTTCTGCTGTGGGGTTGTGGGACATGTCTGCTTACTTTCTGCAGGGTTTTTTTTTTTTTTTGTCTTGTTTTTTTTGGTGAGAAGCTTTAAGAGCACATTCTACGACTGGAGCCACAGCTCTTGTCTGCTGCCCTGATGAAGTCAGATGTGCACACGGATGTCTAAATAGAACTTGAGAGCTTTCCTGTGCTTTCAGGAGAAGTCCTGAGGAGAGAAAGAGCAGAGCAGCCCACTGTTCGCATGAGAATTGATCAAAATAAGCTCCCTCAGGACATTCCCCAGAATCAGTCTGCTGTGGCTGATTGGTAGAAATGAATCTGGACCTTCCTTCTGAGCATGGAGCAGGGCAAGAAAGGGCAGAGGTAGGAGGAGAAGTGTTGTGTGTCTTTTCAAAATTATTGTTTAATTTGACAGACAGCATCAAGTATATTTATCTTGCACAACATGATGTTTTGAAGTCCATATATATTGGTCAGCAGATAAATCTGGCGAGCAATAGCATTCCCTTTTATAGTCATCATTTGTGGCAAGAAGACACTTTCCACCCATTGCCTTTGCATTTTTCAAGAGTAGAATAAATCATCATCAGCTGTTGTCATCTTGTGTTACTTGAGGGTCTGTTTAACGAAGGGATCCATTGCCCTCTCCCTGAACTCACCCACTTATAAATGTGTGTGGGCCCTTTCGGCCGGCTCAGCAATAATGCCCTTTGTGGCAGAGAGGTTGTACCTAAGATGGGGAAAAACGGGTTTGGATGCTGAGATTTGAACAAAGAGCGAGGAAGGAAAGTAGGCGAGGGCTGAGCGAAGCCACCGCCCTGCTGAAGCCTTTTGTGTGAATGAAATCGCTTCACAAAATAAGTCTTAATTCAGGGCCACTTGTAAACAGTGACACCCAGTTTTATTTTAAGTGGACTTTTCTGTCAAATGCTGGAAAGCTAAAAGTTCAAAATAATTCTTTTTTTTCTATCTAGAAAGAAAAGTTCTAGTAACAATATGGCACACAGTAAGCACTAGTAATGAGCATCTGCTTCTTATGCAAAGGCCTCCTGCAAATGGTTTGTGAGATGCATAGATTGTGTCGTATTATGCTTTTACATTTCGTTGAGGTAGGCCAATGTCAAGATTATCACAAACATTCTGTGATCTGGAATGCATTGGAATGAAGAGCACTTCCACAAGGAAAGACTGTGCTCAGGGATTGTTAAATTTCACCTTTGGCTTGAATCAAGGCGCAAACCCACTGTTTTCCATCTTCATATTTTACCAGAAAGAGAAAAGGCACAAGTCAGCTGAACACCTGGGATAAGCGAACAGCAAATGAATCCTCAGCAACAGGAAATATTTTCAAATTCCTAAACAGTCCTACGAAAAGGCTAAGAGTCTTCTGGCCCACCTGGAGAGGAGGGGATGGTTTAGGGGCACAGTATGCTGAGGAAATAGTGAGTCTTTTAGAACTTAGGTGGCTAGGTTTCCTTGTGAGAGTAACTATTTCCTGACCTCTGACCATAAGTGTGTTAGACTACTGAGAGACAATTCTTTGGCTTCAAAGAGTTTATAATTTAGGAAAGAGAAGGCCTCTCAAACAGAATCTTTAGATTCTATAAATAAAAGCTAAATACTATTATAATTTATGTTCATCTTTATTCAACGAAATTAATGAAATTCAGTCCTGTGATATTTTGCCCTGTAGGTAGAGGGTTTAGATGTTCATCTCAGATCAGAGATACTGGTAGCCCTGTCTGCAATGCAGAACAGATTGCAGTGGAAGCTAGTCATGCCCCCTGCTGCCTGGGAGTCAGCCTCAGCCTCAGCCGCAGCCACAGATGGCACAGCGATAATTCCCAGGGATGGCCATTCTCCTTGGAGATTGCTATGCTTCCCAGTACCTACATATGTGTGTTTAGGATGCTGAGCATGAATTACAAGCACCTCTTCAGGGACAGAAATCCTGAATTACAGGTGACAGAAAGATTACTTATTCTGGAAACGTTTCCATTTCAAAACTAAAGGCTGAAGTGGTGTTTAGAAGTAAAGCACTACTGGATCTTTGAGCACAGGTATTTGCTACAAATTAAAAGATTTGTGCATTAAAAATAGCTCCATAAAAGGCAAAATGCTCCTTTCAAAAGTAAGGCTGACATAAATATTTGCAATTGATATCTCTTATTGTCAGGACAAATCAAAACTTACACGGTCTGTGTGCTGAACCAACTAAGGAAGGGTAATAACAAATCACTTGAAATTATTGCATGGCTTACTGCTATAGTTTTGATCTTGGGCGTCCCCTAAAAGTCTCATGCATTTGGAACTGTGTTTTTGGGAGTCAGAGCTTGGCTGGAAGAGGTGGATGTTTGGAGTTTTGAACTGGAAGGATTCTATCAACTTGTTGAGATTGGGGGAGGCAGGACAGAGCTTTCAGGTATTTGTTTTTAGCTTGTGGAGCAGAAAATGGGGAAGGGACACCCACCCTGGGCAGCTTGAAATTATTAAAGGAAGGAGGAAGAAGAAACATTGTTACAGCTTCTTCCTGGGAAGGCCCCGGCCTTTGCCTGTGTTTTCAGATCTACTTGGCTTCTGTCTGCAAAGGGTGCCATGTGCCTTCGCTGTGGCTGGCTGCCCCAGGAGCTGACGGGTAAGATCTTCGGAAAGGGTGAGCTACATAAGTATTTCCTCCCTTAAATTGTGGATGTTGGGTAATATTTTCCCATTTTATTGGTATGCATGTACATGATACACCATGTTTACATTGAACTTGAGTATTCTGCACACACACACACACACATATATATATAGTGTCAAAATCACAAACCTTTCCCTCTTCCCTTTTTTGGCCTTCTCACACCTTCGCCCTCCCCATTCTTTCCCACTATCCCCTCATTTAGTTCTACTAAATGACTGTTTTCTGGATTTCTCATTTAACCTTCTGTGTCTGACTCACTTCACTGAACGTGATGGCTTCAAGTTGTATCTATTTACCGACAAAAGACTCAAAGCTATCTGTCTTCACAGACCAGTAGCACTGCACTGTGCACATATACCACAGTTTGTGTATCCACTGGTCTGTCGATGGGTATTTTGGTGACTTCCACATTTCGGCTATTGTTAGTTGTGCTGCTGTGGACATGGACACACATGGATCTTTTTTATGTGATGCTTTCAACTCTTTTGGAAAGATTTCAGAAGAGGTATTTCTGGATCAAAGAGAATAACTATTTTCAGCCTTGTGAGCTATTTCTACACTGCCCTCCATTGTGATTGTATCAGTTTACATTCCCACCAGCAGTGGAAGAGGGTTCCTTTTTCCCCACAGCCTCGCCAGCACTGATTGATGTTCGAGTCCTTGATATACGCCATTCTTTCTGGGGTCAGATGGTGTCTTAGTGATGTTTTGATTTGCATTTCTCTAATGGCTAAGGATGTTGAGCATCTTTTCATGTATTTACTGGCCATTTGGACTTCATCATCTGAGAACTGCCTCTTTAGGTGTACTACAGAAAGCAGAGGAATGTCCCTATGGGTAGCGAATGGTCTGTCGGTACTTCTTCCCCACTCAAAGAGGAACAGATAGAGAAGAACACTTTGGCCAAGACTCATGAGTCAGAGAGAACTATGAGTGAAGTGGGGAGAGTGTCACTTCCAGACCTATAGAATGAGTTATGGTAGAATGAGTTATGATACTAAGCTTAGAGAGTTAATCAAGAGAAGGATTCAGAAACTATCAGAAAAAGAAGCATATGGAGGTGGAAAGAAAGGAAAGAAATATAAAAAAGGAAGAAAGAAGAAAAAGGAGCAATGAAAAAGCATACAAAGAAATAAAGAAGAAAAAAAAAGGAAACCTGGTCAATTTTAGGGAAGGTAAGAACCTAAAACAAAGAAAGAAAAAAGAGAAATGCAAAAACCAAACAATAAAAAATGACTGAACACAGATCAAGACACAAAATTTCAAAAAAAAAATGCTTATCTCCCTGTGTTATTTGGATATAAAGGTTTTCAGGTGCTGGATTTCTCAATTTGACAGATTCTAATCAGCTACTGATCCTGGCAGTATATACTCCTTGTTCTTGCATTGTTTCTAGCTGGTCCCAGTGCCTTCAAGAGTTATGGTTTAGCCTACTAGGGCTTTAGGCTGAAATTTAAATTGGCAAGTGATGGGCTTGGTCTTGAGATGGCTTCCCGGCAGGTCTGGCATGAGATTTCTGGGCCTGAGGTAGCTTCCGGGCAGATCAGGTGCTGTGTGGGATTGATGTAGGCTGTGTAGGATTGATGGCTCCCAGGCAGGTCTTGGAGGTTGGGTATTATGTCACAGCAATGAATAAGTAACTATGACACTTATGAAAAATGTATTAACTTTTGAAAGGTTGGCAATCACAAAATACGTTTTTCTTTAATTCAAGCTGATCATTTAAAGCCCAACTCAAAAGTCTATGATCATTGACGGACACAGATAGTATGGCACAATGTACAATGGGGAAAAGTTCTAAAAGATCAGGGTGGTTCAATCTCTAAGAGCGAGGGCAGATTGGAACTGTGGTGGCCATAGAAGGGGCAGTAGAAAACAATTCTTCAGGAGGCCAGGACCAAAAGAGCAAGTCATGATCATGTTTTCCTAGTGACCTCATCTTGCTTCCCAGAAACTGTGGCCACTTAGGTAATTAGTATAATCTATAGTGTTTGTCTTCTTATTTGAAGTACTCACCAATTATGTGTGCTGTAAGTACCCTCCCCTAACCAGTGTTTTCAACTTAAGACAGAGGGCCTTGAAGATTTAGCCTTTTAGAGCAAAGCATCCCGACATACATAGGAAGGAACCAAAGAAAAGCAAGGACTTGGAAATAAAAGCATACTTATACAGGAAGAGAATATTACAAAGAGAAGAATATCATTTTCAAGTGAAAGACAGAATTGGTAGTATGCAGTATATTATGTCAATGTAAACTGTAAGAGGAAGCCACAGGGTCTCTTAGTTTGAAGACTCTCCTGGCAATGGAAAGACTCACAGCTGTCTGTGGCTGTAGCAGGGTGGTCCTGAGGTGGGCTGCCTTTCAGAACTAGTTTCCATAATGTGGTCATGTTCTTAAGATGCTTAGAGCTGCTACTCACCCTTAACTCATGTCTGAGTGGAAATAAAGGCTAACAGCAGAAGGACTTTGAAATGAATCTTTGTGTTCTGGGATGATGGATTTAAGGGCGTACTTAATATTTTAGCTCATCTTTTAGGTAAGCCTTTGGTCCTTAGAAGATGAAGATTAGCTTTGGAAAATAATGCATAATTCTGTAGATTTCCAATCTTCTTGTGTTTTCTTTAAAGCAATTAACATAATCTGAAAGTCGTCATCTGTTTCCTTGTGTGTCACCTGCCTTCCCCACTCAACAATGTAACGACCTTTTTGGATCACCTGCGCTTGTGTTGCATCTCTGACATCTGCAATAGTGGCTGCTTAGCAGCAGGTTACCGTGAGTTAAGGAGAATGGACAGTCCTGGTGTCTGCATTCAGCCATTCTTGTAGGCGAGACAACAATTCAAAGCCCAAGTCTTGCTTTGGGCTCTAGAACCTAGAAGGACTCTGGGCTATTGGGGTTCACTTTTGCTTTTGATCCAAGTCTGACCCTGGTCTCCTGTTCTCACAAGATGTCTCTGCCTCACATTTTAGATTTCTGTTTCACTGTTTGTTAACCACTTCTTTTCGTTCCTGGGTCTCCCTCAAATTTTAAGTGACTCAGAAGACTAAGTTACTGAGTTATGAAGAAGAGTTGTAAGCCATTGAAACTTGCTATTTAAAAGAAAGACGGCCTTATTTGTTTCACAGGTTGATGAGAACTGAGGAAGTTATTTGGTTTATGGTTAGAAAATAAAGCCAAAATATTTAAATTAAATGAAGCTCCAAGGGTTTCTAGTAGTGTATATTAATGAAGAATATGTGTGCGTGTGTGTTCTGATTGTATTTCAGAAAAGTGAGATAAACTACAACCTGCCCAACTTTCTAAAGAATAGATTTGCCCTGCCCTTACTCAAAAGAAGCATAGTCACAAATGCTTTAAGTTGGCTCAGAAGTTCTATGTTACTCATGAGAGGGGCGTAACACCCTAAGATCCCGTCACCTTGCCAGGAGTCTCTTAATGGGCAGGTTGGCAAAGAGGAGTAACTGGTACAATACAGCTTGGTGTTTCCTTTGAATCCTTAAATATTTTACATTACTCTCTTCTTTCTTGTATGGCTTCTAAAAAGAAGTCACTTCCAATTTTAATCTTTTGCTTCTCTATAGGAAAAGGTTTGGTTTTTAACTCTTTGGCTTCTTTCAGGGATTTATTTTTAATCTTTGATTTTCAAGAGTTTTAAAATAATGTATGCCTAGATGTTTATTTATTTATTTACATATTTATGCACTGTGGTGGAGGGTCAGAGCGATATTTATCTCACTTGATATTCTCTGAGCATCCTTGATCTGGAATTTGATATCAATTTTAATTTGGGAGAATATTTCCTTTGTTTTTATTTTCTTTCTGGTATTCCCATTACACGTGTATTATACTATTGGTAGTTGTCCTCCAGTCCTTGTATATTGGTTTTTCATTGTCATCATTTTGTTTTCTTTTAGGCTTTGCTCTCTCATTAGTTCAGGAGGTTCCTACTGAGCTACACCAAGCTCAGAATTCTTTTTTCAGATTTAGAAGTTCTTTCACTAGTCGTGTCTACTTACTAAGTCTATCAAATGTGTCCTTCCTTTTTTTTTATACAGTGTTTGTGGCGTTTTTTGTCAAGTACTCTTGATTCTTTGACAGGACTTCCATAGCCCCTCTGTTCTTAAATGTTATCTAATTTATCCATAAAAGTTATTAACATATTAATCATAATTGCTTTAAATTCCTTGGCTTGTAATTCTAAACTTCCTGCCATATCTAATTTTGATATTTGACCTTCAAGTTGCATTTTTATTTTCTTCCCTGTAGTGTGTATACACTGTATACACTGTCATTTTTCTTATGTACAGAATGGTCCTGCACCAAAGGAACTGCTACAATCAGGCCTTTAGTCCTGTGTTGGTGACATGGGACAGGAGATACTACAGACCTCTGGGCTGTGGACTCACAAGCGTTTATTGTCTCCCCCCACCCCCTTCAGGTGGGATATGAAAGCCTGAAGGCCAGTGTTGGTACCCCCCTTTTCCCACTCGGAAGCCTAGGGCCGAGTGGAGTTGAGAGTTTTCTTTCCACCATTTCAGGCCGGCTCTGCTAGTCCCTAGCCAGTTAGGTTCTGGTGAAGCAGTTTCTCCAGTGGATAGACCTCATTAGGAAGAACACAGTGCTCTCACGTGTTACAAAATACTTCCTTCCTCTCATCTGCTAGAAGCTGAAGCCATCCTTAACAGTCGTGGACAGAGCGCCCTGCCCTGCTTCCGTCCTGGGCCTTGGTGGCCCCGCTTGGGAGTCGCTGCTCAGCTCAGCTGCAACTCCCAGGATTCTCCTGTCTGTCCATCCAGTATTGAGGGCAGTGTTCCTTTTCTGTCCTTACCTCTTTTATGTATCTTAGAAAAGTTGGCTTTTCAATCTGTTCAGCATTTTTACTTGTTGTTAGAATGAAACGAGGACTTGCAAGCTTCTTACACGCAGAACCGTAGAGCAATTCTTCATTTCCGACAAACCAAATCAGGTCTCTAAGTTTCTATTTGTCCTTATGTGAACAAGTTGAATCTCTTGGCTCAGATTTTTAAGTCTTTAAAAAAAATCTCTCGTTTTTAACTTATGTATGTTAGTGATACATATTCACTTGCATATTGATTATATACATCTGGGTAATTGGGGTATACACATATAACATTTTGATTTCTTTCCCTTACCCCTTTCACCTAGCCCCCTGTCCCCACATCTTCAGGTCCTCTTCTTATCTCCACAGAATCTGCCGCCCTCTTTCCTAGCTTCCATTTTGCATTTTGGTCTTAGTCATTTATTTTGGATTACTCTGTCTTTCATATAATAAGAAACAGACATAAGAGAAGCACAGGAATCCCTTGAACACCAACTCCTGTATTATTGCAGAGAAAGCACCCCCTCCACTCGATGTGGGGATTAGGCCATTTTTCATTTGCTGCTGAGAGTTTCTGTTATGTTACCAATTAATTTTTTTCTAGTTAAGAGAGAGAAAATGATAAATCATCCCCTCATTTTAAAGACATGTAGTCTCCCCACAACAATTAGCCACTGTTTTCTAAAAGATGCAGTTGTTTTAGTTGCTATTCTTTGTAAGAGATAGAAAATGATTCCCTTGATAATCAATTATTCTTTTCAGAGTAACTCGATCTCTGAAACCAGATGGGTGGTGAGGGAGAGAAGGTGGAGGAAAGAAACCTGGGCTTGGCTCTTTTCCGATATGGGAGCCCAGGACGCAATGAAACATAATGATTGGATTCCACTGAGGTACGCATAAAGATGGGTTGTTTTGCCTGGTTTATGCCTACTGAAAATTTAGACTTAAATTCTTCAGTAAATCACTAACCCTTGCTTGATTGACCTGCACTGTCCTACCATTCTTTTTAGTGAACTTGTGTTCTGATGCACCAGATCACCAATGGTCTTGGATGATTAGAGAGAATTAAGGGACTCTTGGGATTAAGTTTAGGTTTGGAGCCAAATGTTTATCTCGCTGTTCTCTCAAAGAAGCTCAGGGTCATTTGCGTTGACTTAATATACTATTTAGCTTTGGGATGTAGAGTATGTGAAAATTTCCAGATTAGCCGTGAAGCAAACCTGAGAACTCAGAACTCACTTTGTGAAGACACATTGCTGTGGGATTGATTCATTTTATAATGCTGGCTTCCTATGTGTTTGATCCTACTACTGTTTCTTCGGCTTGCAGATCAGACGGTTCAAGTTGTGTGACAATGAAGTTCATGAAATGGAAACACTTACACCTTACATCTTCTGTGTCTCCAAAGTCAATTATCTTATAATTCGGGTGTATAATTTTTTAGTGCAATAGAGTTTAAAGAATGTTTCTCCCAAAAGGCCAAAGATACCTCTTAAATAAATGGTTTTAATCCTCTAAGTTTCTATTCTGAGCCCTTCAATACAAATATCACCTTAATAGATGGTAAATAGTTTATATTTTAGGTTTCATGTCAATTGCTAACCTTAAAATTCTGCCTACTATGGACCAAAAATGCTTGATTATTTGAATTTATTGCATCTACCCTAGTGTAAGTTGTAATAGTTTAGTATAAAAAATGATGAGAACACGTAATTTGTAGAAGAATGGACTAGGTCTATTATCTAGTTTTTTACTAGTTCTACTATTTAGATCAGTGCTTGTTACTATGACTTATTAGGCCAACATGGAACATTAAGTCACATTTGCCTAGGTGTGAATATCACCAAAAAGACTCAATTTTTGTCAGGTTCCCATTAAAAAGGAATAATTATGGTAATAAATACACAACTTTATTAAAACTTCAGCAAGATGCTCAGAGACGTGCTTCATGAGAGAATCATGAGATTGGTTTAAATAATAATTCCATTAATGACACAAAAGTCATAGTGGTGGGACAGTCTTTCAAACATCTTGAAGAGTTTGATCAAATCTAATTTTCTCTAAATGAATCCTTTAGTCCTGCTTTGACACCTTGAAATAAGACATAGTCAGAAATGTCTCAGAAATCTCTGGGCCACTTTAAATACCTTTAGGGTCTTTCAGTGGAAGTAATTTTATATTTAAGTTCAAAATAAGTTGCATTAGCTTTTGAAGTTTGTTCCTTCCAGAATGTGTAAACCAGTTTATGTCAACTATTTTGCACCACCATGTGTGATATAGCACAACAGGATGGAAATAGCTTCTCCGAGATGTGAGAGGAGCTACCGCCTTGCATTTTGAGCATTGGCAGAGCGCATAAGCTCATATTTAGAAGTTCCTTCCTGAGAAGGGCATTAAGAGTCAGAATCAGCTACTTGAAAGTTTGATTGGCTGGTTGATTGTGCTGGTGTTGGTAGAGGCAGAGGGTAAATGAGGGGATGCTTTAAGATTATAAATAGACAAGAGGTATCTTCAAGCTTGTGGAATGACCCAGAGAACATGTGCCAACTTCATCTTACTCTTTTCTTCAGTCATTTCAAGCTTTTACAAAATGAAAACAGGACGGTAGTTTAAGAGCTCAGTCCTCCCCTCCTTTCTGTTCCAGATAAAGTAGAGCCCAAACAGTATTGCTTAATGAATGATATATGTGAACTCATTGCTCTTTGTATTCTAAGGTTTTTTCTATCATTTATACAATATTTTATTATTTATTTTCTTATTTATTTACCTACTGTTGTGGCACTGGGGATTGAACTCAAGGCCTTCACACTGAGCTACAACCCCAACCAGGTTTTATTTTGACTTTGAAACAAGGTCTCATTAAGTTGCTAAATTGCCCAGGCTGGGCTTGAAATTGTGATTCTCTTGCCTCAGCCTCCCAGAGTCCTGCGATTACAGGAGTTCCTATTCGGCACTGTGCTGGGTTCTTGAGCTGCATCTGTGTGTGGTGAGGTGAGGTGTGTCTACTGGCTCATCATTAGGAGGACCGGAGCTTGGACCTAGGATAATGACCCTTACCACCAGGAACTGGAGAAAGGCTAAAAGATCATATTTAATTTGGTCGAGGGCTTGGACCATGGCTTTGTTGCTTGTTTCATGAAAACTACCAAAGGATAATATTGAAAGTATCAAGAGTATGATTCTCAACAGTAGTTAAATAACGGTCCCCCCCAAAAAACCCATATCCTCATTCCCAAACCTACTAAAATATTGCCTTGCTTGGCAAAAAGGAGTTTACAGAAGTAATTAAGAATCTTTGAGATAAGAAAGTTGTTGGATTGTCCAGATGGACTGAGTTAATTATTATAGCTTTCTTTTACAGAAAAAAAATACCTGACGTAGAGAACTTACAGGAGGAAGGATGTATTTTGGCTCCTGGTTTCAGAGGTTTCAACCTAAAGTCAGCTGATTCCAGGATGGAACAGCATGGCAGAGGGGCACGGTGGAGCATGGCTGCTTATGTCCATGGCATCCAGGAAGCAGGGAGAGAGTAAGACAGCTAGGGAGACAATTCTCCCTCCAGTGGCCCATTTGCAGGGCCCCCATCCTCCAAAGTGGATGACACCTCATCACACAGTTAATTCATTGATGAGCTTAGTACCTCATGATCTAAAAATCTTTCCAAAAGCCCCACCTCAGGGTTTGAATAAGCCTGTTGGGGGACATTTTTAATTCAAACGATAGCAGACTTTAAATGTTCTTATAAGTAACCTTGTGTGAGGCAGACAGAGGGAGGTTTGACTGGCAGCCAAAGAAGAGATGGTGTGAGACAAAAGCAGAAAATGAAGAAAGCAGAAAGAAAGCAGAAAATGGAATGAAGTCCTTTCAGGATGGAAAGCGGAGACACAGCCAAGGATGAAAGAAGGGAACAAATGCTGAGAAAAGGCCAGGAAATGGATTCTTCCCTGAGAAACTGCAAGAAACCAGCACATCAATTTAAGCCAATGAGACATATTGCAGACTTCTGACCTCTAGAATTCTGAGTTGTTTTAAGTCTCTAAATTTGTGGTAATTAGTTTTAGTCCCAATAGAAAACAATGCAGACATTATTAACAAGGAATGTCCCACTGCATTTCTAAGGTGCAAGAGTGAGGATCAATATTGTTAGGTGGAATGCTGTAGATACCATTGTTAACAGATTCACCAACAATGTGTGAGCCATGATAATGGGTACATGGACATAAAAGCTTTTAAGTTCTAATATCAAAATATGTGAAGGAAAATTATCAGAATAAAAAATACACAGAAAAAATTGGGTTTGACAAAAGTCTATTCTATGATTTGAAATATGGCAAAGAAATTAAGCTGCTGGGACAAAACTCCTACGATATCATGTATAAAAGAGTTATACAAAGCCTTTCAAGCAGATTGGCGGCTTCCTCTGCTGTCTAGGCACTTGAACTCAAGTTAGCTTTCCCAAGAGCAGACGATCATGGCATAAAACCTACTGTAGACCTGAACCTTTCAGATTTCAGTTAAGCTCAGTTCAGGAAAGGCAGCCTGTCTTTGGGGATGACAGCAGGATGCTGCTTTTAGCTTTGCTTTTCTGGGATAGTTCCCATGATCAGAATTAAAGATGAGAACGGAGGAAAGGAGAAGAGGTGAGGTTCACAGAGCTGCTCAGGCTTTGGACAGTGTATTTTGCTTTGTTTTATTCTGTCTTTCCCTTTGCTAGTCTTGACAATACATTTTGTTTTTCCCTGTGATAGTGAAAATGGAGTCTTATTGTTAGTGGGCTCATGTGTCAACCTTAAAACTGCCTATTTTTATGAAATGAAAGATTTCATGAACATGAGAGGGTCTGAGAATAAAATGTCAGCAGTAGAATTTCTCCTGTGGAAGGAGGATCACGCACACATGGAACTTCTCTCAATTTCCTCTCCTGGAGCAAACTCCTTTCAAGTCTTGGCAGTTATACAATTTATCTCAGGGGCTGCTCACTCTGGTTGGAGCCAAGTATTTGCTTTCCAGAGAAAACAAGGAATCACTAATAAAACTGCTTGAGATCCATAAAATAACAGACCAAAGCAAACTGGTGATAACAAGTACTCAATCTCTACCAACTGATCATTTTTCATTTACATCTTGGGGAAAGATAATATGTTTTTGCAAAAGACTCCACCCAGAGAAAGAAAAATTCAGACAACAGTCTTTTGTGACTGTAGCAGAGAAAGAAGATTTTTGCTCTGAGGACCTGGAGACAAGTGAAATGTTAAAAGCCATGTTATAGGTTTGCTGAAAAAGTAAAAAGCACATGAAGGGCCTCTATAAACTCGGGGTTGGCATGAGGTTTAGGGAGGGGTAAATCAACATGGTTTGTGTTTTCGAAAGGTTCTTTGGGTGCTATATAGAGTAAACCAGAGTGGACAAGGGTAGGTGCAAGAGGTTAGCCAAACGCTGCCGTCATCCAGGCAAGGGAAACCGGACACTGGGGTCATTGAGACCACAGTAGAAGCGAACAAAATTTAACAAAATCCAAAGGCATTTGGAAAACAAATACATATCCATATGGCTTTATTAATGGCTTGGGTATGGAAGGAAGGGGAAGAATTTCTAAGTCATCAATGCATAATGTCTTTATGGACTTTAGACATTTAGCACCCTTTTCATTTTAAAAACTGTTTCAGAAACAAATACTCCCAAATGACATCCTGCAAAAATCATTGATTGAGCTAAAATGCCATGCATGAGTCGGTGGAGCAATCTGTGCCAGGAAAACTTGTGTGTTCAAACTACATGTTGAAAGATACTTTTCTTTATTTATAAAACTTGATATAAGATTTTATTCTTCAAGACTATGCCTATAGCCTATTTTTCTCCATGACTTGATGAGTTATTTATTCAGAATTTTGAAATAAAATATTAGCCCTAATAAGAGGAATTAGGTTTTTTCCCCCTGTCATTTTAGGGTACTAGAATTTATAAAATACACTTGCTTAGAGGACTTCTTGGTCAAAGATTTAGGGTAGTATAGATTCTGGTAGAACTGACATATTCTTTGAGTTAGTTCTACTTCTGATATCTAATTTTGGCTCCACTAGCTACAAAAAGTGCCCATCCCAGAGACAATACTACCTATATTTTTGCTTATTCATGCTATTTTAATAGCAGCCCTGTTTCCTTCAAAGATACTCCAATTTGGACGATAATATTACTAAAATGCTAGCTCTTTCTTTTCACAATAACTTCTATGGATACTTTACCTGGAGATCAAAGAGCAATGTCACCATGAAGGAAAATTTCTGGACAACAAACAAGCTAGTTTTTGTAGACAATATTTTATATGACAATGAGCTCATTTTAAATCATCTATAAAGGCTCATTCTGAAATCTCATTATTAAATGTTTATTACAATAACTTAATTATCTCATAATTAAACAGGACACAATAGTTTATGGTCTATGGCGACTAGACAGAGTCTGTGGTTAACTACAGTTGAAAACCTCCTTTCTTTAGGAAAACACTTGCTAGGACGCTGAGCATGGCTGCTCATGGGAACTGGCGAGAAATAAGGACAGCACCCAAGGTGAGCTGTGAAAATTACAAAATGGGGAAAGTGAAAGAAATCACAGAATGTAATTCAGAATAGTGAACTCTCTTTTTCTGCCGTTTTCTGCAAATGCTCTTTAAGGCTTTACCCTGAAAGCAGAAACTAAACAGCTCGAGAGGTCCTCTGGCCAGTTGACCAGGATGTGGACAAAGGAGACAGAGAGATACAGGATTCTAGACAGCCCCCACCTGCGAATTATAAGAGAAATCCAATAGAGAAAAATGAAGTTTTAAATACTGTTATTTTACTTCATGTTTTAATTAATTACAATCCACAATATGAATAGGGAGAAAACCTGGAAGCCTTTAGGGAATAGTAATCTCTTGAGCTATCATGGAAGGCATTGGTAGTCTGGTAATGGAGGAAAGGGGAGTTTTATTGCTGTTTAGGTAGATTTTGGAATTAATTGATAAGTATATAAATTGATAAAGATTGTAGATACAGTTTTTCTTGATTTTCAATGAGCATCCTATAAGTGACTTGTGAAAATTTTTTATACAAAATGAATTAAAAGTGGGTAGAATAGGAACTGGGCCCTTTGAATTGTGAACTTGTTGAACAATTTGCTAAAGTGGTATATAACCTAGAAACATACAACTTGGAAGTTAGGTATTTCTATAATTATTGGAAGAATTATTAATTATTAGTTAGAAGAGGACAGTGTTCTTCTATATATGTGTGTATGTATATACACACACATACATATATGTACATGTAATATCTACTCATTATTTTGTGATAAAGAATAGAAACCTCACTCTAGCAGAAAAGAAAAGACGGTCAAGTTGGAAAACTCAGAGAGGCTACTTAAAGGTATTTTAAATAATTAAAGAAGCAACACAGTTACTTTGCAGGTTGTGGAAAATGTGAACAAGTATGAGAAACAAATTTGAATTGATCCAACTCACTCCTTCCTGCGTGAGAAATTCAGCCTAGCTACCAACACTAATTTAAAATAATCCAATTTTTAACTTTTTTATGTCATACATTTCAGTTACCTCCTCATAGTGTCTTCTCTCCAATTATATACACACAGACACAGGATCTGAAATCGGGACCGTTTGTACATTCATTTTGGAAACACAGAGCCACAGAGTAGGCCACAATTTACATATGGAGCTGTTCTCTAGTTTGTTTGGTATTACAAGAAGTTTTCAATGTAGTTATTATTCAAGCATATGATCTTGCTATTTACATAACGTTCTATTACATGGCTATATTCTCATTTCGTTTTAACTTTTGTCTATTATTGGACAACACCTTTTACTTTCATTTTTTCAGTAATTCTGTTTAGCATTTGCTTTGTGTTTGTTTATAGCTCTCACTTAGCTCCTTAGGTGAATCTCTAAGCTTAGTTACTAAAAAAAGTAAGCAACGTATTACAAAAAATAAGACTCTTATTACTTTTATGTATGGGTAAATATTCAGAATTTCTACATCATCAGCATTTATAAAACATTAATACTTTTACATAAAGATCTTCTGGATCAAGTTTCAGGGTATCACAGATTCTGGTAAAGGTGATGTGAGAACTATTCTTTGGGTTTATATCTGTTCTGATGACTACTTCTGGTTTTTCCTAATAAAATATGTATTTGTTGATATCTGATTTATTTTCTCATGGTAGTCCCTAGGTTGAGAAATTCTGCTTTAAACTATTCCTAATTTCTTTTGGCATTTGTGGTAAGGTAAGATTGAATAATTTTCTAACTTGTGTTCTCTATGTGTGCTTATATGCACCTATTTCTTGGCTATCTATTCTTTTTCACTGGTGTAGGCAAAAATTGTGTCTTTATTATGACTCTCTTGCTGCTTTTAAATGTATCTTAATAATTATTCAGCTAGTTTGTTGACCAGCAATTTATTTTGGAAGAATTAATACCATCAATATCATGTTTAACTTCCTCTACCCCATTTGTGGATGTTTGATTGTTAATACACTTGATCTTATCCAAAAGGCTGAGAAAGGGTGTAATGTCTGTTTGTTAATAGCAAGTGTTTTTTTAATTCCCAAATCACATTTCATAATTTCACTACAAAACTGTGCACATTTCTTGTCTAAGGGTTTCTATCTTTCTCCTTTGTATGGCATATGTGTCTGTATGTATGCATTTATTATTTTTTGTTTTGTTTTTGAGATATGGTCTTGTTCTGTAGTCCAGTGTGGTCCTGAACATGCTATGAAGTCCAGGCCAGCCTCAAGCATACAAAAATCTTCCTGCCTCAGACTTCCAGGAACTGGGATTACAGGAGTGTGCTACCACACCGAGCTTCATATATGTTTTTTAGCCATATTTTCACAGAATTATGTTTCAGAATGTGATTTTTATTTTGCATGTTTATTTAATATGTGCTATCAAAATAATATTTGAAAGCATCCCCTTTGTTTCACAAAATACTATGCATTAATCACTTATGTCAACATACATATGCATACATGTTTGTGGAAGACAGACTAAAGCCCTCCACTCTTGCCAAGACATCCACAGTCTTGCTCACTAGAACCTGTGAGTAGGTAGTCTTACACGGCAAGCGAGGCCTTGAAAGGTGTAACAAAGCTTGAGGTGAGAATGGTCTTGTATTTTTCATGTGGGCTCAACCTACTCCACCAGCCCTTAAATATGAAAGACGAATGCAGAAGAGTAGGAAGGAAGCAATGTGACAGGGACTTGATCTTCCCTTGTTGCGTCTGAACATAGGAAGAAGGAGCCATAAGCCAAGGGATGAGGGTGGGCTCCAAAGGCAAGAAGCAAAGAAGGAAACTCCACTAGGGCGTCCAGAAAGAAGCACAGCCCGTCACGCCTTGATGTTGGCTCACTGCGCCACCCATGGCGGACTTTGCTAGTAGAGCCAATGGCCACAGGACAAGACTGGCCCAGGGGAAGAGGCTGCAGGTGTCTGAGATGGCTGAAATTGGTGCAGACTGGAAGAGCAATGGCATACCATGTCCTTGCTGGAAACCTGTCTCTGGCTTTCTACCACGTGCAGTCGTAACGACATCCAAGTAGAGAGTACATATAACTGACCCTTCAGTACTTCCATTGCTCTGGGCTTTAGCGATAAGACCCTGAGGAGTTAGGGACTGTGAACACCGAGTTGGAGATAGAGCCAAGATAGGGATCTCAAATCATAAATCATTCATCAAATTTTTATGGGTTAACTTGGTCCCGCAAACATTGTTACATTTCCCACATATTGAAAACCTGCCTGAGGAATTAAAATAAATGAAATGGATCTGATGCTGCAAGTGTGACAAGCAGTAGAATGAAAGTAATAGTAAATTGGAGGCTAAAAGTTCGTAAATAAATACCATATTTTTGGAAGCTGTGATTGGTGATAATTTTAAATGTTTCCAGTTGTAATTTGAGAGCTTGAGTATTTTTGATTTTGGGGATGGGGAGAGAAAGAAGTGTAAAATCCAAATACCAAATGATATAACTAGAAATAAATAATAAATATTCAGAAATATAAAATGCAGACAGGAGTTACTAAAGATATCCAGAAGACATACAGTGGTTTGCATAGATTGTGTTATTGTGACAGTAAATCAATACAACAAAACATGAACTGAATTTAGCTGTATGTTTTGAATTACAAATGAAAAAGTTTCTGGTTCAGATTGCTGAATAAATCAACATAGTACTTCATGATAAGTTCAGAAAGCCCTATAAGTTTCAGAGTTCAAAATAGGAAGTGAGAAAATTACATTAATGTTGTTAGATGCTTTGAGCTATTTAAACCTGAGAGGGGAATTTGGTATTAATATACATTTTGATGTATTTCTGGTGGGATGGTCACAGTATAGCTAAAAGGAAAGTGTTTGGAAATTGATCCAGTTGGGTTTAGGTTTGGTTTTGTCACTTAAACTTGGTGTGTGACCTTGAATGCTTAGCTTTCAGTTTTCTTTTTCATTAAACAAAGAGGACATAGGTAGAAGAATGAGTTCAATCTGATGTGGTTGCTGTTGAATGTTTATGGTTGCTGTTGTGGTTAGGATCTGGAGTGTCCCCCTGAAGTCTCATGTATCTTAATGTTATGAATCGTCTATGGAACCATGTGATGTTGGTGGATTGGGGTCTATTCTGGAGGGGTGGATTACAGTTAAGACTAAAGGCGTGTGAGTTAGGATTAACGGTGTGTAGTGGCCACACCTGATTGCAGTAGGCACTAATTACTGGGCGGAGGCCTGAAAGGATACATAAGCTGCACCTGCCTTCCTGGAGGACTGGGACTAGTCTCAACTAGCCTCAGCTTGTCTTCCTGTTTGTGATGTCCGGGGAAGCTGCCTCCACCTCTGCCTCTGTCGTGTATTTTGATTGCTGCCGGCTGCCCCTAAATGGATTGTGACCATATGGAACTGTGAGCTAAAATAAACCTTTTCTAAATTTGTGGGTGTCGGGTATTGAGTCACAGCAACGAAAAAGTAACTAAGACAGTTGCTTTCCCTGACTTAGTGGTCTCGCTCAGCAGGCAACTGCCCCTTTCTTCCCCACAATGTGTCTTTCGTAATGACACAAAACAAATCAGTGGTTGCCTGGGAAGGTAGTGGGGCATGGGACTGGGTTTTGTCCTTGTGTTCACTAGTGTTCTGCAAGATCTAATTTTCTATTAATTTTATCTAGTAAATTTTTCCTCTTTGACACTTTCACTTTTTTCTAGAACTTCCATTTAATTCCTTTTCATATCTTTTGTTTCTGCTTAACTTTTTGAGCATCTGTAATATAAACATAACTGTTAATACTAATTTTAACATGTGTTGGGTCTGGGCTGATGTATATAGGCTTATCTTTCTTCTTATGAAACTATTTTTCTATTCGTGTGCTTGATGATCTTTGATCATTATACTTATATAAAGTTATATAGAAAAATATATTTCTATGATAGTTAATGTAGTTGGAAAATATTTGGTGGCAGGGGGATAATACTTATATGACTTGTTAGTCGAGACCAAAACAGGGGTTAAAAATTCCCTACCACTCAAGACCTTTCTGAGTAATTTACCCAGTACTCTGACTTATAAATATTATTTCAGTATGTCTGGTAAGACCAAACAGTACTTCTTTACCTTTGTTTTCATTAGATAGCACTGTTCCTTTAATCTCCTCAGTTGCTCCTTTTCTTAGCTTGGGTGATTTCCATGAACACAGGCATCTCAATATTCTGATGAATGTTCAGTTTCAATCTCCATGGATCTGCAGAACTCTTTGGGTTCCTCTCTTCCTCTGGTACTCCGTGCTAAAAATCCAAGCTCTCTTGGTTTACCTGGCCTCTCCCTGTTCTCTTATCAATTCCAGCTGTTCCCTCTGGCCTCTTTAGGTTACCCCTGCCTGCTCTGTGCCAGGAACTCTCTGAGGGCTATAAGCTGAAGTGGTCACAGGGCTCACCTCATCGGTCATTCATGCTTCAAAAATTACTATTTTTCATTGCCTGATGTTCATTTGCTTGGAAATCATTATTCTACATAATTTTATATTTTCTTGGTTTGGTTGGTTCCAAGCAGCAAGACCTGTCTGATCTCTGTTTTACTTCTTGACCGGAAGTAGAGCTCTGTATTGAGGTTCTTTCCTTGTTTGTCTCCTTCCTTCCCCATTACAAAGGTGCACAATGATGCTTTGATATGCATGTATTCAGTGGAATTATTACTGGAGCCATGCTAACTAAAATGTTCATTTCTCAAATAGTTACCTTTTGTTTTATGGTAAGAACACCAACACCTTACTTTCTTAGGAAATTTCCAGAATGCCAGCAACTGTCTTTTTGTTGTACATTAGATCTCTAGACGCAGCCGCCCCTTACAAATTCACCTTTGTATCCTTTGACCAACATCTCCCATCCTCCTCTGCCACTGGTGACTACTGTTTTACTCTGTTTTTCTGTGAATTCAATGTCTAAAAAATTTTATCTCTGAAAAAATGTCTTTTTCTTTCTGTGTCTCATTTGTTTCACTTAGCACAATACAGATTCATTTATCTCATTTCAAAGGCAGAGTGTACTTTAATTAGAGCTGAATACTGTTGCTGAGTGCTATTACTGAGTACAATTATGATGTATATATTAACACACATCACGATTTATTATACATTCATCTCTTAATGGACATTTAGATTGTTTTTTATTTTGACTGTTGTAAATGATGCTGTAACAAAGAGGAGAGTATAAATATTTGTGTGAGGTGTTGATTTAATTTCCTCTTTGATCAGAGAAGGAGATTGAAGGGTCCTGTGGTACTTCTATAGTTCTATTTTTAATTTTTTGAAAAATCTCCCTTCTGTTTTTCATAATGAATGTACTTATTTACATCCCCACACAGCGTAATCTCTTCTTACTAACATTCTCACTAATGAACACTTATTATCTTTTGTCATTTTGATTGTAGTCATTCTAACAGATATAAAATGATACTGCCCTGCAGTTTTAATTTGTATTTTTCTGGTGATTTGTAACATTGAACATTTAAAAAATATTCCTGTTGGCCGCTTTTATTACTGCTTGTGAGAAGTATCTATCCACGTCCTGTGCCCATTTGTAGAATCTGGTTCCTTCCTTGTTAAACAGTTGTTTGAATTCTTTCTGTATTTTAGATGACACATATTTTTTGGATATATTTCTTCGGTATTTAATGACAAACACCTCCAAGCCATAAACACAGGAAGATATCTTTCCATTTTTTGTGCCTTCTACTTTTCATCAATTTTTAATAAAAGTGTAGACAAATTTTCTTGGCTAAATTTAGTTCCGAGTACTTTTTTATTGTCTTGTGGCTATTATAAGTGGAATTTTTCTTTCTTGGAGAGTTTATTGTCAGAGTACAGAAACACTACCAATTTTTGTTCATTAATTTTTATCTTGTAACTTTCCCAATTGATTATATTTAATATCTTTTGTTGAGGCATTCAGATTTCCTATAGTAATATCATTTAACTTTGGAGTATTAAATGTATTTTTGTGTTAAAATCCTACTATAATTCCATTCCAATTTGTTTCTCTCTTTATGTCTATTAATATTTCCTTTATTTACTAGGTGTTCCTAAAGTTAATGATTTAACTTGTTCCATTCTGATTTGGATTCCTTTCATTCCTCTCTTTTTCTCCCTTCCTCCCTCCCTTCCTTCCTTCCTCCCCTCCTCTCCTTTCTTTCTTTCTTTCTTTCTTTTTTCTTTCTTTCTTTCTTTCTTTCTTTCTTTCTTTCTTTCTTTCTTTCTTTCTTTCTTTCTTTCTTTCTTTCCTTTTCTTCTGAGTTCTGTCAGTTGAATGCAAACATCCTCACTTGGCTACATTCTCAATCCTTTAAAATTTTTAAGGTTTAAGACTGTGTGTTTCTAAGTTACCCAGGATGGGCTAGAACTCACTATTCTTTTGTCTCAGACTTTCAGAGTGGAAGTTACAGGTACAGATCTCTTACCCACACTACAGGCTTCATGTCTTTTTCTTGTCTGGTTGTTCTAGTTAGAACTTCCAATACTACCATGTTAACTAACTGTAGTAAAAGTTGGCATCCTTGGTTTGCTCCTGATCTTTCAGGGAAAGCTTTCAACTTGTCACAGCTGAGCATGTTGTTATCTGTGGGCTTGTCATATAAATCCTTTGTTGCATTGGTTATACAATGAATATATCTAATATAAGATGATAAATTTGTCAATTTTTTTCTGTATTACTGAGATTATAGTATGGTTTTTGTCCTTTATATTGTTAATGTAGTGTATCATGTGTATTGATTTGGTGTGTTGAAGCATCCAGGCATCCCAGCTAAAATCCTATTTAATTCTAGTGAGGAATTCTTTTAATATGCTCTTGAGTTTGCTTTAGTAATATTTCATTGAAGATTTTTGCATCTATGTTCATCAAGATTATTACTCTGCAATTTTCTTCTTTATTGTGTTTTTCTCTGACTTTAGCATCATCGTAATACTGGCCATGTCATGTCAGTTTGGAAAAAATCTTCAATTTGTCACAGTTTGAGAGGAACTGGTGTTAGTTCTTCATTAAATGTGTGTGAGAATTTATCTCTGATAACATCAAGCTATGGGCTTTTTTTAGGAAGAGACTTTCATTAATGGTTAAATCTCCGTGTGCATTGAGGTCTATTCAGAGTTTCTCTTTCTTCATGAATTAGTCGTAGTAGGATGTAAGTTTTTAGGGAATTTATTTCTTTGAGGTCACACAATTTGCAGCCATATAACTCTCCAGAGTATTGTCCTATGCTCCTGCGTGTTTCTGCAACATGTCTTTTCTGATTTTTGGTTGTGTTTAGGTCTTCTCTCTTACTCTCTTAGAGGTTTGTCAATTTTGGCTCTCTTCAAAGAACCACGTCTTGTTGGCTTTGCTTGTTTTTCTTGACTTTTGTTTCATTTCTGCTCTGATTTTATCTTCCTTTCTGTTAACTTCTGGCTTATTTTGTTTTGGTCTAGTTCCTTGAAGCAGAGCAGAAGGTTATCATCTTTTTTAACAGATGTATTCATCATTATGAACTTTCATCTTAGAACTGCTTTTGCTGTACTCTTACATTTAATATGTTTTATTTTCACTTTAGTTTGTTTCAAGATATTTTAAAACATCCCTTTGATTTCCTTTTGACCGATTCATTATTTAGTAATATGTTGTTCACTTTCCACATTTTGTGAATTTTCTGATTTTCTGACTGTTATTGATTCCTAGCGTTACATCATCGTGACTGGCAAGATACTTGTTCTTAAGACACATTGTGACATAAGATTTGCTCTGTCTTGGATAATGTTCCATGTGCACCTAAAAGAAAAATTTGCTCTTGGTTGAAATGTTCTGTGAACATATGTTAAAATTTGAATATTAACATTTTTTCTATAATTGCATTGTGTTCTGTCTCTTTTTATACCGATTCATATTTCCTTTACCTGTTAGGTATTTCAATGGTGTATCCATATATATCTACAATTGTTATATCCTCTTGATACATTGATGGTTTTATCATTATATGATGACCTTTCTGTATCTTCACAATTTTTTTACCTTTAAGTTTATTTTGCTTGTTTTATGTAAAGTTATTCTTCCTCTCTTTTTGTTTCCATTTGTATGTTACTTTTATTTTCATCTCTTTATTAGTTTCTGTCCTTCTTTATAGGTGAAGTGGCTACCTGAAGGCATCCTAGAATTGGGTCTTTTTTATTCATTCAACAATTATATGTCTATGCTGCTTTTTGGAGGACTTTATAATTAACATTAGAGGAAATTGTTACTAAGTACAGACTGTTGTCATTTTGTTAATTATTTTCTCAGTGTTTTGTGTTACTCTTCGTGCTATCATCCTTTGTGAGAATTTTCTGTAGTTATATGCTTTCTTTAATTTCTTTTTGTTAGCCTATTTTATAGGTTTTGGCTTTATACTTATGAAGCATATATATTACACTTAGATCTATAATGGTGTGTTATAATCTGACAGCATTTTGAATTTTACTATGTACAAAACTTCTTTGTTTTCACTCACTTTGAACATTTTATGTATTTTTTGTGTTGTACTTATATTATTTCATGTTGTGTCCATTTATTATACCTGTAGTTCTTTATAATCTTTATACTAGAGTCGTAAATTATGCACCACCGTTACAGCACCTGGATATTCTGAATTTGATTTATTTTTCCCAATGAATTTTATTCTTGCATCTCTTCCATGCTACCAAGGAGCAGCCTTTCATTTTTCTCTAAAGTCAGGTCTAATGTTGACCAAATTCACGATGACAGATTTGTTGATGACCTTATTAACACTCTTCTACATGTGATATGATTCTTTTCTGTTACTATTTTCAGGTCCCCCTTGCCTTTGATTTTTGGCAGTTTGATGTAACATGACCACAAGTTTTCTCTGGAATGAATCTGATTGAAGACTTCGAGCTTTGTGTACCTGGATAATTTTATCTTTCCAGATTTAGGCAGTTTTCAACTATTTTTAAAATCAACATTTTGTCCCTATATGCTTTTTTATCTTCTGAAACTTCTATAATTTAAAGGTTACCTTTTATCGGTGTTAAAAGTGTCCCATAGATTCCATAGACTATTTTATTATTTAAGACAGGGTCTCACTCTGTAGCCCAGGCTGGTCCTGAATTCACTATGTAATCCAGGCTGGCCTTGGACTCATGGCAATCCTTCTGCTTCAGTCTCCCGAGTGTTGAGATTCCAGGCATGTGCCGTCACACCCAGCTTTATGTGTTGCTGGGGAATCGAACTCAGGGCCCTGCACTTGCTAGGTAAGCACTCTAATAGCTGTGCCCTTTCTCCCACCCCTATTTTTATATTCTTCTTCATTCTTTTTTCTCCCTAATTTGACAAATTAAATTGTGGTCTTCAATCCACTTTATTCTTGTTTCTACTCGTCTGGTCTACTTGTGAAGCTCTGTTACATCTTTAAGTCAGTCATTGTTTTCTTTACTTCCAAAATTCCTTTGGCTCTTTTTTGGTATGTTCTTCTTGATGAGCTCCTTGTTTTGTTCTAGTATTGGTTTTTAATTCTGTGAATTTTTATCTGCATTGTCACTGCATTCAACCTTCTTTCTCATTCCCACCTATCACGGAATGCCCAGTGATGCCAGCCTCTCCATAAGTCTGGGAGATAACCTCTAATCGAGTCACTTGGGCAGTACCCCGAGAAGCTGGGGAAACTGGTTGTTCATGTCACTTCTTTATCCCAGAGAGAGGAGTTCCAAGTTCCAAGTTATGCACCTTCTCCAAGCTGCCTAGCAGTGACAGCCTAGGGGATGGCAAGATACTGAAAAAATAGAAATGTGATTTTTTAAAGTTGTTTCTTTTCTTTTCTTTTATTGCATTTTATTTACTTCTTAAGGGGATTCCTGGGCTCTTTTGGAGCTATTTTTCTTTGTTAAGTGTTTAGTTGCCCTTCCTGGGGCCAGGTAAAGGCTGCAAGCTCTCCTATTCCACTATCCTCTTACTACCAAACTTCCTCCAAGATTCTCCTGATACTGAAATACGACATGCTTATAGAGCTATAAAGTACTCAGTACCGACTAGTCCTGCCATTTCTTCCAAGTTTTGTACCTGGATTTGATCTTATTTTGAATAATATAAAATACTTAAAGTGGTTAAAACATTTTAAAAATAAAATCACCAGTATAATAAATAAAAAAGTTGTCTCCATTTTGAAATTTATACGGTGTTACTGTACTTTGCATTTAAATGTATATTAGATAGTGTTGTGCCCTTATCCATAATATGAATATTTACTAGTGAGTGTATAATAAATAATACTCTGAGTAGACAGGCTTTAAAAATTGCTTTGAATCATGACCACGGGATATTTTGTTTTAGATCATTCTTTTGGAAATACTGTAATTCACTAATCTATTAAATGTATTTCGACTTCCCTGTCTCAGACCATGAAGATTCAAAAGTGACTGGAGACAGTGTCGTGGAAACTTGTCAACATTCCTGACAACCAGTGCCGAGAAACGCGGGGCTCCGAGCACAGCCCAGTGGGACACGCTATAGACCGACACTGCAACATCACTGAAGTTATCTCATTACTGCCTGCCGAATCTTGGAGCAGCTGTGCCAAGTGCAGAGTGACCACTAGCTGCCGAGCTCTAGGACTCGGCCCACCTGGATCGAAGAGTGCGGTAAGTGGAAAATACATCTGCATTTCCGGGTCGTATTATGAAGAAATTAAAATAGTTCGCAAATATTGCTATTCTAGATACATTCGAGCAAACATTTTATTGAAAATTATTGTTACCTTTTTCGTTTCTTTTGATGTTTACTCACTACAGTCACTAAAAAATTTAAAATTACAGTGTGGCTTACGTTCTATTCTGGTGGGCACTGAATGCTGTCTTCGGTCTGAGTTAGGTTTGCTTTTGATAATATAAAAGAAGTTCATCTCAGAAAACTAAATAAATCTTGAACAGAAATGTCTGTAAATATTGGTTTAAATTTGATGTTAGACTATTACAATATTCTATTATAATATTAAACCGATATATTATTTATATTGAGATTTTATATCACATTTGATTAGTGCAGGATCATCTAGAGTGCATGTCTCACAAGTACACAGTGATTCATGATGTGTACCTTATTCCACTGCGGAAAAGCTAGCAGTTTGTGCCTGAGAGCAGGTTGGAACAGGTTTGGAATACAAACAAACAGGAAAGTGAGGGATACACTGGAGGTCATTGAATTAACCTGAACAGATTCTATGTATAATTGTGGCCTAGTTCAGCAGCCTATCAACGTGATGTCTGTGTGCTGTTATAGGAAATAAGCTTTGTGGGAAAACTGGAAATCCTGGGACTTTCCATATAGGACGTGTAGAGGTTGTCTCATCCTGGCACCTGTTGGGCGAGGTTAGACCAATTGTTTATTCTCAGTGTACCTCAGCTTTCTCTTAGGTAAAGGAAAATCTATCTCACAGCAGAGCTACTGTAAGGATTGGAAACAAGGGTTTCTATCATCATCCTGGCACACAGTAATAATCCCCGAGTAGTGTATTTTCTCAACATCTTAGTTTTTACTTCAATGATAATCAACATGTTTGAACACTTTTTTGACCCATCATACTTTCTTGGGCTAAAATTCCACATACTTATGGTTTCCTTGGAGAGCAGAACAGTATGGGGTGGAATCTATGCTGAGCTCAGAGTACCAGCCTTTCTGTTTCTTATTAAACTTTGATAGCAAACTTACTCTGTCTTCTCTTTGGTGTCCAGATCTGTGAAATGGGGTTAATGACATCGTATCAGAAGAGGGGGCATTGGCAAATGTTTCTGCTTAGGTGCTGTCAATTACCAAAACGCTGTAAATGGCGTGGTTCCTGGCAGAGGAACATAAATTTCAAATTGTTAAGCAGACATTAAAATTTTAACACCACAGGGTCATCGCAATACTTGAAATTGGTCAGAGTCTTTCCTGTTGCTAAAACTGAGAACATCCTAAATTTTCCACAGAATGAGTCAATATACTGATGGCTTTCTACTGAAGAGATAAGGCAAAATTCAATCTCGGTATAGAAGTAGACATTATAAAGCCATTTATTTAAAAGAAGAAATTAAATTGTATTATATCATGTCACACAAACCAGCTGAGAAAGGAGATTACTTTGCTAAGAATGGTCAGTGACAGAGCTGGCCTCTAAGAATTTGAACTTAGTGCAGGATGGGTCAAAATATACCTAGATGCCTTCCTAGATCCCAAGTCCTGACAGGTGGACCTGCCTATGAGATGTGACAGTCTTAAAAAATAGGGACTTTTACTCTGAAAACTCTAAATTTTTCTCTGGTTTTCATTTTTATAGTAACTATTTTTTATTTTTAAAATTGAGTTGATTTCTCTTTGACAATACCCACCTATCTCTTTTAAGCAAAGATAACGCAAAGAAAAGTTACTTCCACTTTGTTTAGAACAGAAATTAAGTAAAATTAGGATTTATTACTTTAAAATTAGAACTAATTCAGCTTAGTATAGAAAATTGAAAGAGACCAAAAAGATGAATAAGAATAATCAAACGCATATCTCACCATCCTGATGTAACTATTCTTTTTTCTTCCATTTTATTGATTTGTATAAGTGCAAAAGTTAAGGTTTACAATGAAGTTGAGCATTTTGTGCACCTACGTATCTTGTCAAGGTGACAAGGACTTTCCCACTCTCCTTTTGTCCCTCCGCCAACGCACCCTTCCAGCCCTCCCCACCCTACCCTCCCCCAGTTCACTTTGTTTTTCATTTTTCGTTTTTAATATCTCATGTTTTTTCTATTTGCTTTTATTTATAGCTATGTGTATGTGTGTATGCATGAGAGAGAGGGAGAGAGAGAGAGAGAGAGAGAGGGAGGGAGGGAGATGGGGTCTCATTCTGTAGCCCAGACTGGTCCTGAACTCACTATAGCCTTGTACTCAAAGCAATCCTCCTGCCTCAGCCTCCCAAGTGCTGGGATTACAGGCATGCACCACCACGCCTGGTTTATGTGGTGCTGGGGAATTGAACTTGGGTACTTAGCGCTTGACATACCACTTGCTAGGCAAGCACTTTAACCACTGAGCCATTCCTTCAGACCTAAAAAAGAATCTCCTTAATTTTTACTTTTATGATTGTCAATATTGGGGGCATTTTTCTTCCTCTTACATTTTCTTGGGTAAATTTTCTATCCTTTTTACTCATTTTGCTGTTGATTTTTCCGAACCATTTCCTTCAATTATTGAGATATTTAATCCTCATCTGGCTGGTTTTATTTTCTTTTATTGCAATGTAAATGTCTTTAATAACTTTCAGGTAGTTATCAATCTTTTCCTTTATAGTTTTTATCTTTTCATCTTGTGTTTGTCGTAGCTTTCTGTACCATGAATGTGTTTCAGTGTTCACTCGTTATTTCAGATGTTTGTACATGCAGGCTATCCATATTTTGGATCTGGGGTGTCCCCCAAGAGCCTCATGTATTTGAATGTAGTGCTGTTGGGAAGTGGGGCTTGGCTAGAAAGGTGGATGCTTGGAGTCTGACCTGGAGGGATTTTGTCAACTTGTTGTCGTTGGTGGGATAGGTGTGGGCACCCAGGGCAAAGCTTTCAGGTGTGAGTTATTAACTTGTGGGTCAGGAAGTGAGGGAGAAGGACCCACTCCAGAGGCCAGGGCTTTATTGACAGCTTGAACCAAGTAAAAGAAGGAAGACAGAACATTGTTACAACTTCTTCCTGGGTAGGCCCTGGCTTTGCCTGAGTCTCCAAACATCTACTGCTCCTGCTTCCCTTGGTTTCTGTCTGCAACATTGTCAACAACTCATCAGCCTTTGCTTCCACCAGTTGCTGGCTGCCATGAATGGACTGTGAGACTTTCTGAAACTGTGAGTTAAAATAAATCTTTCCTCTCTTCAGCCGTACATGTATGGTGATTTGTCACAGCATTGAGGAAGTAACTAAGACAAGGCACAAGTCGAGTTTCAACTTCGTTTTAACATAAGACAATGAGCTAACTTTTATTTAGTAATTAATCATTTATCTCAACACCATTGAGTAATTTATCCTTTCTTTAATAGGCTCAATGTTGCTTTTATCAGAGAGCACATTTGTGGGTAGATACTGAATATGCTGACGGTATGTATTTCTGTGATTTCCTTGCTTACTAGGCTAGCACGCTATTTAATGGTGAACTCATGTCACCTCTCTTTGTGAAAAATAGCTTTCGGCAAGAAACGTTGCTTTTATTCCTCTCGCCCCTTTTGTTTCCCCTCACAGTTAAATTATTCTCCAAGTCCTGACACGTCTGCCTTTGAAATGTCTTTGAGTTCATCTAGGTCAGGGTTGCCCAGAATTTTGGCATGGCTGGGCTACATTGAGTGAAGGGGAGAGAGCAATATAGAGATGTGTTTTGGTTGCTTCCAAAGTTATGGTTTATATTTTAGAGGGAGGATAGGAAAGTGATTACCAGAGATGGGACTTCCCAAGCTTCAATTTCAACATTTTCACTGGCTGGCTATACGTGGGGCCTGTCCCGTCACTTTCTTTGTCATCAATTTTATTATATGTAGAGTAGAAACAATGAGAGAGCATTTCTTAATAATGAGAAATGAGAGCTTAAGAAGATACTAATTTGAAAGTACTTAAAAGAAGCCTGGCACCATATTGGTGCTCAAAGAGTGGTAGATATTAGTAAAATGAAAATGCCATCAACATAGTAGATAGGAGTTCATCCTATCTACTATGAAAGTAGCAGATCCTTTACATTGAATTGTAAATTCATGGGGCTGGAGGAATGGCTCAGCGGTTAAAGTGCTTGAGCAAGCTCCAAGCCAAGCGCTAAGTACCCGAGTTCGATTCCCCAGCACCACATAAGCTGGGCATGGTGGCGCACGCCTGTAATCCCAGCACTCAGGAGGCTGAGACAGGAGGATTGCCGTGAGTCCAAGGCCAGCCTGGGCTCTGAGGTGAATTCAGGACCAGCCTGGACCACAGAGCGAGACCCTGTCTCAAAAAAAAAATTGAATTGTAAATTCATAAAATACTCACAGCACAAGTTTGCAAATCATCTTGTTATTAAAACTACCTGCTTTAAGTGGAGGCCATACACATGACATGTATATTTGTACTATATTTTTACCTTGCAAGAGACAGGAGAGTATCTAAAAAAAGTTTATCTGCATTGATAGTAGACGACATTACAGGAAGAACTTATCCTAGCTCAGAGTCAAAGCAATTTCAAATACATTTCTCAGTATGGTAAATCTAGAGTTTCAGGTTTTTTTCCCTAGCAGTGATTGACAGTGCAGAGGTTGTTAAAATGAGTGTACATCTTTATTAGATGTGTAAATGTGATTTAATTATTCTGGGAGCATTTTTAAGCCAGAAAACGAGGTCTGTAGATTCATCTGAAACAATCTGTAGTATGTGGAATTATGAGCTACATAAACTTGACATGAATATTTATTTCTTGAACATCTGCTTGAATATAAAGTATGTGGCTTAAGCAAATTCAATATTAAATATATTGCAATTAAAATTAAACACATTTAAAAATACCTTGTCTCAAAAGCAATAGGTTTTATTTGCTAACAGTCAATATGATTATAAAACAATGTATAAATAGGTGACAAGAAAAATAAAAGAAATAGCTCTTTGAGACTAAATAATACAGCAAACTCTGTGAAGAAAGGTATGCTCTTACCATCTAATACTTCAAATATATTACCAAAATATTTAATTGAATAAAAGTTTTAATAAAACAGACTAATTTCAAGAAATTTTGAATTTTATTTAGAAATGTAAACTCTGTTGTCTGTGCGGAGCCTTAAATACAGAAAAACATAAAAAGGAAAACATCTCAAATGCTCTTATAATATTATATACTAGATTATGGCATTTTAATTCCATAGTCATTGGCCATCTGATTTTTTAATGAATAGCCTTATAGAAATAGTAATGGTTTCATTTTGCTCAGCAGGGAATACCTATTGAATCTATAGAAGACTCATTGCTTTACTTGCAAAAAACTTCTGGGTACGGATGAGTAGAGAGTTCATTCTTTCCTTTCTGGGAGTCCACCAAATGTGGAAAGGATTGTGATAGTCTAGCCTAGAATGTCCAAAGACCTAGAAACTGAAACTAATGCTTAGTGCACGCATCGGAAACGTCAGGAGGTTGAATTCTTCATCAATGTTGAAGCATTTCACCCGGAGAAATGTACTATTAATGAGTTTTGCTGCGGTTTGAAGAGGCCGCCGCAGTGAGCTCACCGGTGACAGGCACACAGGACCGGGGAGGGCCGATGGCTCCTGGTTGTTCTTTTGCTCTTGGAGCGTCAGCAACTTCCTAGGTGATCAAGTTCTGTCTTACGTGACGCAGGGTCTCACTTCACGTTGCTTGCACCGCGCCTCACCTTCACACAGGTGTCATGCCCAAACCTGGCCTTTCAGTGTGTTCTGCGAATTAGCCTTCAGCGTGCTTTCTGTCACACGTGTGCCACCCAGTCTTTCCCTAATATTTCACATACAAATGGGGCTTTTAAAATGTGGATCGAGTGTCTGCTCTGCCAGCAGAGTTCTTCTCTCTGTGACTCCGTTGCACTAACTGATAAAGCCTGCAAAATATGTACTTACTCTACCGTAACCACTTGGAGCTACGAGATCCAATGGCAAACTGGAGGCGCAAGGCTTGCGTGCCTTCCCCTCGGACCTCGCATTCTAGGAGCAGGGGACAGGAAACAGAGATACACAAACACGCATGCACACAACATGGTTTCCAGTAGCGGTGGCTGCAGGAGCACGGAGCAGGGTGGCGTGACGGTAGTGGCTGCGGAGTCAGGAAGGTGCGCCTCTGCAGTGAACCGGGCTGCGCCCTTACCACCGTGGGAAGAGGCGGCTGAGGACAGCTGCGCAGCCCCTGGCACGCTGGAGACGGACCTGCCCACGCCGGGGTCCAGGCTAGCTCACTGGTCTTATCTTGCTTTCAATTCTGTTTTAAATGACAGATTTCCAAACCCTGTGTTATGTGCATTTGCGTACAAATATATCTGCATTGAACACGTTCCATGTTGGTGCCATCAGAATAAACACTAGTTGCCCGGAAATAGAAAGAAGTCCGAACTTTACCACCCACGGAAATGTGAGCAATCCAGGCCTTAGCCAATCCCTGTGGGTCCTTACAGTAGAATCTATTTTTTTGCATTTTAAAAATTTATGATGACATTATTTTTGAGACATATTTTATTCCAGAAAAATTTTATGTTGATACTTTCTCTTTTTTGCTTTAAAATATTATGATAATGGCCATTAAAATAAAATCTATTAATTAAAAAATAAAGTGTTGGATTTTAAAACCCATGTTTATAGAAGAGCCTTTTTTTCTACAATTGTGCTTTAAAACTTTCAGGCACGAATAGGCTTTTTTGTCTGTTTACATTTTGTGAATATTTCTTTTCTCTCTTTCCTGATCTTCTCTTAGGGTATAGAATGAGAAAGTAAAGAATTTTATTTCCTTTTAAAGAAATTCTAGAGGCAATAGTAAGGTAAGAATAGTGAGACTTACGAGGCAAAGCAGCTTTAATCATTTTCTGTGGATAATTAAAGAGCTTAAAGTAGCGTTTCCACTTTAGGCAGTTGAGGGTACTTAGAACAAATTTTAACCTAATCTCAAAATTTATAAACCTGCAGATATACAATTCAGTACATTTAAACACAGAAAAATGTATAGAAGATCACAACATAAAAATCCTCACCTAAAAAGCAAATATTTGACAGTTTTCATGTAAGATTTTACAATATGGTCTGAGTTTCCAAAAACTGAATTGTAAAGGGGAAGTGCAAATACTGCATTTCCATTATATTTTGTATTTACGTTATATGCATATTCACATGTTCATGCAGTTTTCAGGCATCTTAAAAGCTGCTAGAATATTTCCACAAAGAGAAACGTGAGCAGTTAGGAGACTGCTTTTGTTAGGATACAAATATGAATATTTTCATTTTTTTGGTTTGAGTTACAATGTATTTTACCCCTACCCGCACTTTTATATTTTGAGGTAGTCCCTGTGGGAAGATGAGATAACATACATTATTTCATCTTGAAAGATTAAAGGCCCAATTTGCTGACAAATTTTTTTCTGATTAAATTGCAATCATACAGTAAGATTCCCCAGGTACTGTACCATATGCTTCACCACCTTTTACTTTTTGTTTAAAAATAAAAGTGTGTAATAATCCTTTCAAAATGACTTTATGCAGTGCTTTTGTAGAGAAGGACTGTCAAGTTATTATCCCTACCTGCTCTGCCAAAACAGGGAAGTAATGGCATTTGGCCAAATCACTAAAAAGCCTAAAAACTTTCATCTGGCTCCTTTTGGCATGTTGCCAAAAAGGCTCCATTTTGAATCAAGCAGTCACCACTTGGCATGTTTACCAGGACCCGGCCACATAGGAACTAACAATAGGCATCCCCAGGGATTTCTGCCATGACACTGCCCCGACTCCATTCCTTCTCTTTTTGCAGAGTCCCTGGTGGGTCCTAGCTTCTATCTCCTCTGCTCAACCTCCTGGAAGAGTTTTCTGAATTTGCTCTCAAACCTTATGAAATGCAATAAGTCTAATGTTGTCTATTTAGGCGGGTTTTCTCTGCCTCTAGCATATTACCTGGCTAGTAAATAAATTTTCCAGGCAAATATAGTCTTTTGCTCAGTAGCTGGTCTCATTTGGAGAACTGTTTTCAAATTTCCTTCCTTGTTTTCCATTACTATCATTGTTTTCAGAAGGTGGAGTCTTTACCATCCTGAGGGATGGGAAAGAATAGGTACTCCAATTGTTCATTAGGTTTGAAGAGCTCCTCTTTCTTTCTTCTTTTTCTCCCTTCCTTCCTTTCTTCCTTCCTCCTCCTCCTTCTCCCTCCCTCTTTTCTTTTTTCTTTCTTTGTTTCTATGTTCCTTTATGGTGGTACAGGGGAGGAAGCACAGGGCCTTGACATTGAGCTGCAATCCCAGCCCATGTTTTGGTTTTGATTTTGAGACAAGTTCTCACTAAATTGCTAAATTGCCACAGCGCATTTGAGATTGTGATTCTCCTGACTGAGCCTCCCAGAGTGCTGGGATCGCAGGCCTCCACCACAGAGCCCTGCATATTCTTCATGCTTAACAGACTTTCCTTTTGCTTTGTTCTCTCTCCTTTTCTTCAAACCTCTATTTTGCTGTTTTTTAGCCTTCTTGTTTTCCTGAGATTTTCTTTCTCTTTTCTGAGTTCCGTTCTGACCTTTTCGGTGCATTTACAGTCCTCTGGAAACTAAGCCACGAGCACAGTCACAGCATGCATGATCTCTTCATCCCGGGACTTGCTCAGTCAGCATTCCCATTCTTACCGTCTACTGGCCCTTCTTGCCCTATGTCTCCTTCCTTTATCATTTTATTTTCACTCCAGATTCACTTAGGCATCTTTGTAATGAAAATCAAGTCTGCTCTTTAACGACACAAGTGAATCTATCCCTGCATATCTCTCTCTCTCTCTCTCTCTCTCTCTCTCTCTCTCTCTGATGCAATGGTTACATTGAGCTTGAGAATTTTGTGCACATGTTTATAGTGTCAGTTTACAACCTCTATCCTCCCCCTTTTCGTCCTCTTGACCCCCACGTCCATTCCCAATATCTTACCCATTTGATCCTATTAATTATCTGTAATCTGTCTTTTTTGTATTATAGAAGTCACGCAGTATTTAACCTTATGAGACTGGCTCACTTCACTAAACAGGGTGGCCTCAAGTTGTGTCCATTTACCTAAAAATGCCTCAACTCTCTCCGTCTTTATGGAAGAGTCATACTCCATTGAGTACATATACTACAATTTTTTTTTTGCATCCGTTGGTCTGTTGCTTATATTTTGGTATCTCCCACTATTTAACTATTGTTGGTTGTGCTGCTATAAATATCGATGTACGTGTATCTTTGCTATATGGTGCTCTTAACTCTTTTGGAAAGATACCCAGAAGAGTTATCACTGGGTTGAACGGAATACTTATTCCAGCTTTTTAGGGATCTCCATTCTGCTTTCCTTAGTGGTAATAAGTGTATGTCTGCATTCATTCTTCTGCATGTGGATAATCAATTCTGCCAGCACCGTTTATTGAAAAGGTTATTCTTTTTCCAGTGTATGTTTTTTCCCCTTTATCAAAGATCAGGTAGATGAGGGTATGTGAGGTTGTCGCTGCATCCTTAGTTCTGTTCTGTTGGTCAACCTGTCTGTTTTTGTGCTAGTACCACATTGTTTTTTTTTTTTTTTTTGAATCACTGTTGCTTTGTAATATAACTTGATCTCTGGAATTGTAATTCCACCTGCTTTTGTCTTGTTTCTCAGGATCACTTTGGCTATTTTGAGTCTTTTAGTTCCATATGCATTTTAAAATTTTTTTCAAGTTCTTGAAAAAAGAAAGTTGGTATTTTGATAGGAATTGAATTGAACCAGTATATTAGTTTTGGCAGGATAGCCATTTTGACAGTATTAATTCTGCCTATCCAGGAACAGGAGATGTCTTTCCATTTTCTAAAGTCCTCTTCAATTTATTTTTTCATCATAATATAGTGTTCTTAGTAGAGGTCCTTCATGTCCTTAGTTAGGCTTACTTTTAAATAATTAATTTTTTGAGGAGCTGTAGAGAATGACCTTATTCTTCTCAACTCTTTCTCAGTAAGTTTAATGTTAGTGTAGATGCATGGTATTGATTTTTTTGTATTAATTCTGTGTCCTGCAATTTGGCGGAATTTGTTAATTAGTTCTAGAAGTTTTTTGGTAAAGATTTTGGGATCTTCATTTCCTGTAGGTTCTGTTACTCCAGGACCCATGGTATTAGCTTCTGGGAAGTTGGGTCTTTTTGCAGGACCTTTTGGCTGGTCTTTTTTTGAATCATTTTTCATGGTTCTGTTGCTGTGGATTGTAGCTTAGATAGTGTTGACAGACTCTGTCTCTACTATGCAGATTCTTTTGTTAAACTATTCCTACCCTTTGCATTTTCTTGAGTTCATTCAGATTTTAGAATTTACATCTCTTTAGCTTATTCAGCTATTAATTTTTGGGGTCTTCTCTGTGACCAACCTTGTGCTGATTCTCTAATGTCCTAATGTCTGTATCAACATCCACAATTTGAATAAAGATTTACAGTTATGTTACAATCTAAACTTAACAAAATATTGACAAAACCTAGTAGCTAGTTTAATACTATAATTATTTTACTCTTAACGCTAATAGGTGCAATCTACATCCTCAATGTATCTATCTAAATAAACCTAATATTGACTTAACAAAATATTACATTAATATCAGTACTGTATCACAGTCACTAATAAAATAGTTCTCTATGTTGCTTTCTTAGGCTAACCCAAACCACCAGATGTTATTCACTCTTATTAGGCCCTACCCTCAATATTCTCTCTAACAGTGAGGTGGATACTAATATCTGTGTTTAAACTTAGTATGAGCCAACTATATACTTACAATAACAAGATATTGACACATACACCCATTTCTCTCTTAATATTTTAAATGTGATCTACATTGTTAATGGAAGTTTCCATACAGATTGTTTGGTAACCAATTATAAGAGTTTCTTTCAAATTATTGTTGATAATATAGAAAAATAATATAGAGAAAATATAGAGAATATAGAGAAAGATCTACTGATCTCTTTCTAGCTAAATGACATACAATGATTGTTTCCCTTCTTGATCGTCTATCTGACTGTGTGGTATGGTACTCACTACTGCTATTATTAAGAGTGATCACAGTAGAGAGAGAGAGCAGACTAAGGCAGACTAAGGGTTAGATTTAGTAGTCTAAATAGAAAACAAACAAATTTTTATAGGGTAGAGAGAAGCCTGACAGAAGTCCAACCCCAGGTCAGAGGATAACAGGTAAACTTTAACACTATGAGCAAGAGTAAGATGGAATAGGGAGAGTTAGGAGTGAAATAGAGAGATGACATCTTCAGAACTATGCAAAGGCTTTTTCAAAAGGTATAAAGAGCTAGTCAAGAGAGGGAGAATTGCAGGCACTAACAACAGAAACAGATAGAGATATAAAAACTGAAACAATGAACATTCTGGAAGACAAATTAGGCAAAAATCTAAAGGATCTAGGTATAGGCAGGACTTTCTCAATAAGACAGCCAATGCAAAAGAGATAGCTTTCAGAATCAATAAATGGGATTATGTCAAATTTTAAAAAAATGTCTGCATGGCAAAGAAAATTATTAACAGAGTGAAGAGGGAACCAACAGAGTGGGAAAATTTTTTTCACCACTATACCTCAGATAGAAGGCTAGTGACTAGAATATATAAAGAACTAAAGAACAACAGACTCCCCAAATTAAAAAACCCTATGAAAATGGGCATTGGAAATGAGTAGACAATTTTCAGATGAAGAAACTCAAATGGCCAAAAAATACATGAAAAAATGTTCAGTATCCTTAGCTGTTAGAGAAATGCAAGTCAAAACATTGCTAAGATATCATCTACCATCAGAGAGAATGGTAGGTATTGAGACCTAGAACAGCAAGCGATGCTGCTGAGGCTGTGGGGAAAAAGGAACCCTCTTACACCACTGGTGGGGATGTAAACTGGTACAACCATTATGGTGGACAGTATGGAGAGGCTGAAAATAAATACCCCCTTTGATCCAGGAATACCTTTTCTGGGAATCTTTTCAAGCAAGACAAAGCATCAACAAATGAGATACATGTATACCTATGCTCACAGCAGCACAACTAACGATAGCTAAAATGGGGAAGACACCAAAATATTCATCACCACGTCAATGGCTACAAAAATGTGGTATGTACACAATGGAGACCTACTCATCTATAAAGACAGGCTTGAGGCTTTTGTTGGTAAATGGATGCAACTTGAGACCATCATGCTCAGTAAATTGAGTCAGACACAAAAGATTAAATATTAAATGGTTTTTCTAATACGAGATACAGTCATTTCATACAACTAAATGAGGGAGTAGTGAGTTTTAGGGGAGAGGATGAGGGTATGAGAGGGTCAAAAGAGAAAGAGGGGAAGGATTTGTAACTCTGCTATGTATATACATGCACAAAATATTCAAGTTCAATTTAAACATTATGTATTACATATATACATATTAATAAAACAGGAAGAATAAACGAAGGAAAACTAACGGTGCCAAACATCCAAACATATTTCTTCTTGCCTCATTGTCCAGGAATTAGGAATGAAACGCATCCTATCAAGTGGCTTTCAGCCACCTCATTAATTCATGAAAACATTCTTTCCCTCCAAAAGAACCTTCTGTTTCCATGAGGCCAGGCGATGAGTTTCTCTTTCTCCCAGAAGTTTTCCACATGAAACAGCATTAGTTACAAGTAGATCTATAACTGCAGCCCCTTGTCGTGGAAGACGGCTTTAATGAGCTTTCCACATCCCATCTAAAATGTGTTCTTCAAGGGGAAAAATGGCTCTTAACATTCATTTTACAGTCACGGTTTGCTCCACAGTCATAGTAGATTTTTACAGTGCTGAAACATCTCCCAGTAACTCCCCTACTGGGTGAAGATACCGGGACCAGTCAGTTTGCCTTGAGAACTCAGTGAATTACTTTCCTTTTTTTGGCCCCCTATGTTCTTTTTAGAAACTACTAGCTGTTGTTAAGTTGTATTTCTTTTTTTTGTTTTGATTTTTTTTTAATCACTAACAGATAACTAGCTATTTTTTAGGATGTGGCTGCCACCTAATTAGCTATGTCTCTTGATTTAAAATCTAAAATCTGGAAGTCTCAACATTTTCTTTAAAAACGATGGCTAAAGAGACCAATAGATCAGTTGATGTATTTGTAGTAGTCATCATCAGGGTGGCGCAAGTCTCCGTCACATCAGTTGCAGACAGCTAGGGATGGCTCATTGCTGTGAATGCGTGTGCTACACTGTGGTGCACTAATCTTGCATTACAGATGCTCCCCACATTTACAGAGTTGCCAGATCCTCATTTCAGCCTTCTCTTTCTCCTAATTTCTTCTTAAATTACTCTTTGAATCACTATGCTAGTTGTCACTATGATTCATTCTGCTCTGACGTGAATGAACGAGGCAGGCTGACTTCTACTTTATTCTTTCTTTTTTTGGCCTCTAACATTGATAAAGAGTTCAGTATATACACATCTTAATGTTATTCCGCTATTTCTTCATTTTTCTATATTCTGACAATATTATTTTATTGGCCTTTTGTTTTTTTATAGGTGTGTTTCAACACATACGTGTGTGTGTGTGTGTGTGTGTGTGTGTGTGCGCGCGCATGTGTGTGTGGGTTTATGCATGCTCAGGGAATGTAGAATAGATATTGATTGTGATGAAATGTGCGTTTTCTCCACAAGGGAACAAAGTCTAACAATCAAGCATTGCTATAAAACCCTCAACACAGTAGGATGTAGAATTCTTCATTCCTCGTTCAATGCAGCCCAGGAGGAAAGCTATGATTAAATTCGTAATGGGCTTATGCCTAGGAAAAACCAGAGAAATGCTGACATTTGAATGCATGACTCATTTTTGGTATAAATTAGAAGTACTGTGGGTCGGAGAGGACAGGACACTTTGTTCCGACGCACACTTCTCCCAGATACGCTGAATCGGAGTCTCATGTTCAGGAAAACATGAGGTCTTCTCCCGTGTCTCTAGCACGGTCTTGTAAAGGAGCGACCTGAGAAATAAATTGGAGAAATGGTGCAGTCATCCAAGAACTGCAGCCGACCATTGAACAGAAACCACAAGGTGATAGCAGGATCTTTGTCGCTTTGGGAGCAAAGCTTCTCTAGTTGGCTGAGGGTGCAGATACTTCTTCGGCGGCAGTGTGACAAGCTCACTTGGCTTTCTGCAGTGGCCTGTCACAGGCGGTCGCCACTGACTCACAGCGATGCGGGTGCAGTGCCAGTTGCTTCCATTATCCACGTTTCCAGCACCAGCTGCCTTCATCCGGCTCTACACTGTCAACGAATGTCATGACCTTTGTTCTGCTGTGTTGAACCCAGACAGCCTCTCTTCTTTGCAATTATATGCCTCAGTTGTAACGCCTCATGGGACGGTCAGTTTGGTGCGTTGGCAATTAGACTTTCGCCCCTCAGCATAACCCTAACTACTTCGTTTGTGGATGTTGAGGCTGGAACCCTGCAAATCATATTTCTTTTTTCTTTTTTCTTTTGCCATTTGACCCTCTGCTTCATTCTTTACCCGAAGACTACACAGAGAAGGAGAAAGCACAGGCCCCCTGCTTTCCTTCCTGGAGCTGTTGTGCCGCCCCGTTTAGCTCTTCTCCGCGGACACGGAATCGGCTCTTATCTAGTGCTTTCATCTGCGTGCTCAGAAGCTTCAAAGGCCTCAGAACAGCCAGCTCCATCCCAGCCTTCTCAGTTCACGAGTCTTCTTCCCAATTCTGCATGACTCCTGCTGAGCTCTAAGATTCTAGGAATCCCAACTCTCCCTTTGTTGTTTAGCCTTAGCGGTGGTGGCTACTTCTGGCATTCCATTTACTTCCTCTGCGACAACTTAGTATCTCAGTTCACCGCCTTCGTAATTCTCTAAAACTTGGCAAACGACTGTAAGTATTTCATTCTCTCTGTTAAAATAAACTTACGGCTCGGTATCCAGACTATACTCCTCCTGATCTCAGTCAAAATTCGCCCACTGCAAGCATTCTTAGAGCTTGAGTTCCCATGAGCCAGGCCAGTCTCACTTAGAGGCAGAAAAGTGGGCTCGGTGACAGTCCTGGCCTTCCCCTCATTGATATTGTTTCTAGATAAGGACGATCATACCCTCCTGGCGTTTTGTCAAAGTTGTCTAACTGCAGCCTACCCATAATTTCCTAAGATGTCCACATATTTTTCCTCGCTTCAGATTTCTGGGAAATTAACTACTGTGCTGAGAAACAGTACCACCCCAGAAGTAAGTTATATTTAAACAGCCAAACAATTCCTTGAGAATGAAGTGGTTGAAAGCTAAATGAAGACAAATGGACTGTTTATGCTCTTGAAATTTGTATGGTATACACATGGGAAATTCAGGTTCTTTCCAGAGAACTTGTGGATTTCGTTAAGCATACATAAATTTTAAACTTGGACCTTGATCTGTTTGAATTAAAAGTCAGGGGTTTTTCTAAAGAGCTATACCTGAGTTATAATTTTAGTGTAGTTTGCTATAATTTTTTTCACGACGAAAAGCACAGTTTGTTCTGTGCTTTACTTTCATTAGTAACCAAAAATAAATTTATTGAAAAAAACTCTCATCATGCATCATACGCTCACTGAATTTCTGAAAAGTGTTTGCATGTAGTTAAATCAGTTTTCCATTACTATAAGCAGCCTTTGAAGATAAGTAGAAGAGAAAAAGTTTCATTGGGTCACAGTTCTGGAGGGTTTAGTCTACGATCAAGTAGACCTCTGGTGAGAGGGCCATAAAAGGACATGAGCGTGTGGCACAGCGCACTCTTACATCACAGTCCAAGAAGCAGAGGCAGAGTACAAAACCAGGGTGTCATGATCCCATTTGAGGGAATGCCCCCAATAACCGAAGGATCTGCCACAAGACATACAGATCCTGCAACCAATGTGAAAGGAAGCCAAGACTTCATCCCAAAGGGGCTCAGACTACTCACTGTCCCCCTTTTAATTTTAGCACTGAAGGAACAACAGAGGGGCAAGTTTGTGAAGCTGATCTTAGGACTAAAAGGGCCCTCTTCCCTTCTCTAGTTATAAGCTTTAAAAAATTAACATTTTTTTTCTCTTTATAGTTTTTTATTCCTGCTGAGTGGCAACAAAGCACATCTTGAGTTACTTGTTGAGGGTCTGATTGTAAAGATCGAAAGTGTCGTGAAAGCTTCTAATCAAATGTCTCAGGCTCTTCATTTCACAACTGCTCAGCACCCGATGGGGAAACAAACGAGGCCCCAGAGACCGATGAGCTCTTCCTGTATCTCACTGAGACAGAGGCGGAAACTGAGGGCACCCCAGGCCTCCGTGTGCTCACAGAGGTTCTCCTGCTTCTCAGTGCTGCTTGTTGGTCTTCTTTCCCTCCGTCCTTTCTTGATCACAGCTTTTCCCTCTCTTTCCTTTGTCACTTTGTCAGCGTGTGTGTGGGTATGAAATATAGCTAAGAAACAGAAAAGTACCTCATAGACACATGCTAGTGCATGCACACACACACATACACACAGAGCACACTCATAAGCTACCACCTAAGGCAAGAAATAGAATGTATCAGCTCCTCAGAAGCCACCTTATGCTCTGTGCCGTCTCTGCCCCACTCCCACTCAGGAGAATCCCCACCCTGAGTGCCCCGTGTCATCTGTCACGGGCTCTTTAGTGTAGCCTTTTACTGTCTATGTATGCATTTTTTAGTCAAATTCATTTAATTTTGCCTATTCATAGGTCCATCTGAGATATAATGTCTACAGAATAAATGGTACATATCTAAAGTGTCTAGCTTAGCAATAAGGATACACATATAAACCTGTAGAACGATACCACAATGAAGCTAATGTGGGCATTTACCAACCCCAGAGCGCTGGCTTTCTGTGTTTCCTCTTTTGGGCTTTGCCCTGCCCTATCTCCCCTGTCCCCCACACGCTTCCTTTTCTTGGTCAGTGATCACTAATCTGTTTGCTGTGATTGTTGATTATTCAATATTTTGTAAAATGTTATATACATAAAATAAAAGGTATGTGTTTTTGAATGATTTCTCTCATTCTAGGAGTTATGTAAGAATCACTATGTATGGGACTGGAGGAATAGCACAGCAGTTTGGGTTCTTGCCTAGCAAGCACAAAGCCCTGAGTTTGATTCCTCAGTGCCACATAAATTAGGACTGATGCCACACACCTGTAATTCCAGCACTGACGACATTGAGACAGGAGGATTGCTGTGAGTTCGAGGCCAGCTTGGGCTACTTAGTGAGTCGAGGACCAGCCTGGACTACAGCGAAAAAGCCATGTCTCAGAAAGAGAACCTCTACATACATATTACATGCATTGCTCTGATAATTAATGAAACCAAATTTCATGTATTTATTTGTATCTGCTTTAGTGTTAAAATGTTTTTTATATGTTTTAATTTTAGTGTTCTTCATATATTCTGTTCAAGTCTAAGTGAAATATATATTTAGTGTATATAGTATATATTTAATATATATTTATTGTATGTAATAGATGTAATTTATATAGATAGATGATAAAATCTATAAAGACTAACTCATATTTTTAGAGCCTATATATGTATAACCTATTTCAAGTCTGTGGCTTGTTTCCTCACTTTATTTTGACTGTGTTTTGAAGAACAAAGTTTTAATTTTGAGGATAATCAGTTTTTGAGTTTTTCTTGGTGATTCACTTTATTTTGTATGTGTTGAATTGAAGAAATGATTCCTGAAATCAATGTCATTTAAACTTAATCATACTGTGTTTTCTTCTAGGCATTTTATAGTTTTACAACTTAGATTTAGATCTATAATTCAGATTGAATTGTGTGTGTGTTGAGTAAAAATTCATTTTTTAAAAAATTTATAGCTAAATATTTACTGAAAGCTGATTGGTTTTCCTATAAATTGCCTTGGTGCTTTATTTAAAAGTGAACTTGCCATAGTATGCTTCTTTTAGTATTCCCTATTCTGTTCCATATATGTGTGTTTTCTTCAAATATAACACTTTTATCAATTTTACAGTAAGTCTTGAGATTAGGAAGTTTAAGTCCTACAACTTTAACGTTCTATTTAAAAAAATTTTGATGGTTTTATACAGTTTACATTTTCATACAAATTTTGGGATCAATTAGTCAATTTCTAAAATACATTCTGAGATCTTTATTGAATCTTTTCACCTAGAAGAGCAAGATTTAAATCCTAACAATATCCTTGCTTCTCATTCATTAACATGTAATCTCTTTTCTATCTATTGAACTCATCCTTAATTTGTCTAAATGTACGTGGTTATTCTTTGGCATTATTTTCTATAGGTTTATTCTGCTTGGGGTCCTTTTGGTTTTGGATCTTTGTGTTTATTGTACGTTTATCAAATTTAGAAATAGTTTAACCATAATTGTGGGAATGCAGATGATTTAAGGTTCCTTTTCACATAAAGCCCTCCTTCTCAAATCAGAAATAAGGTTCTGACTCAAATCAGAGTAGGGAGTTATTTATGACCTTGTGGTCAGACGGAATGGCGCCATTCATTCCACAATACTTTGGATGGAAAGGCCCCTGGCATTCATGACCGGGTTGGCCCTGGCTGATGACTGACCATGCCTGGATGGAAAGCCAACAGGGAGGTCTTAAACAGTTCTAGGTAATCTTCTTGAGTCAATTGAACGAGTTAAGGGCATTGATAAGCAACTGTAAACTGTATTAAAATAATAGAAATTGTGATGTAACTTGATTTAAAAATATTATATGTCAATTACTCCTGTAAAATTCCCCAAACGATCCTTTCTAAGTACGTATTCCTGCTTTTCTTTTCCTATAAAAAACCTTGCTGTCAGAAATAAAATTGTTGCATTCATGAGATGGCCCACACGAGTCCGCCTGAGTAGACGTTCATTGCGTCTCTGATCCAGATCCCACTCCGCTTTTTGTGCTGCGGTCCGTGACACATAGTTTCTTCAAGTATTTTACTTTCTACTATCTTGTCTTGTCTTTTCCAGGATCTTCAATTTCAAACAAGAGGTTGTTATTCTAGAAGTCATTGATGCTGTGTTCCCTTTTCATTTTTCACCATTTACTTCATTTTAAAGAGTTTACATTGCTTTGAAGCTTGTATTCCACTAGTATCAATTTTACAGTTATCTCCACAGTATTTGGGTTTTTAGTTTACCTGTTTGTTAGTTTATTGCTTGCTTACTTGTGGTGCAGGGGATGGGACCCAGTGCCTTCACACCAAGCTCCATCCCCCTAATCTTTGTACTTATCTTTTGAGACAAGGTCTTTTTAAGGTGCTGTTCTTCTCAGGCTAGGATTGAATGTACAATTCTCCTCCTTTAGCCTGCCAAAGTACTGGGATTACAGGCATGCACACCATGCCTGACTCATTTGAGAGTTTTTCGTGTACACATTGTATTTTTTCCTTTACAGATGATTTATTCGGTTCGATGTGATTCATTCTTAGTACTTGCATTTATTTTGTCACGGATATGATAGAGTGAAATTCACGGGCAAGGGGAAGAGGTTTTAAACTAGGTATACGCATCTAGCTGTTCCTGGAGTATTTCCATATCTTGCCTTAGGCTAGAGAATCTTCCTTACATTTATGATGAAGTGTGTTGAGAAGAGACCATTAAATGGTCACCCAAGGATAGTGAGACAAAAATTAGAGATTTAGAGACTTCAAATAAATGATCGGTTTCTTCACAAGTAGGTGTACAACCAATCTAGTCTCATCTTAATTGAAAGTTAAAGCTTAGAGGTGTTTCTTTAATGATTCAAGTAAAGTGGACGTGGCTTTAATTTTACTTAAGGATTCACCTACTTTTGGTTTATACTGATGTAACATCTGGGTCCAGTTCATTGAAGGGAATGACCATATGTCATTAGGGATGTGTATGTGTGTGTGTGTGTGTGTGTGTGTGTGTGTGTGTGTGTATGGGTGGGTATGCACCCACATGTGTATTAAATTTCTGTCTTTATGAAGTCAAAAATAAAATTTTCAGGATTAAAAAGAATGGTCATATTGCAATATCATCTTCAAATTGCCTTCACTTGTTTGGTCTCCAAACAAATAGTCTCTTCCTTGATTGATTTAATGTCTCTAATAGTTCAACACATCCTTCATTACCACCTCTGCAATAACCAGAGATGGAATACTTAACTCTAGCATTTTTTCCTCTCCCAGGTGGCAGGATATCACACTTTTATCAGTAGAGAGTGCTAAATATGAGATGAAGGATTTTCTCTTTTTGATTCTGATGCGTGTTTCCAGGAAAAACTTCTATGGGTTTCTGAAATATATTTGGCTTTCATGGTAATGCCCAGTGGCCAGCAGAAGTTAGGACTTCTCCATGATCAGCTTCCCCTGGAATTTCTCTATATCTCTTTTCATAGAGTCCCGTGAATAGCTTTGCCTGATATACCCTGGAGAAGATTCAGTGGGCACCATTAACTCATGGGCGACTTCCTCTGGCTCAGGCCACTTTCCCAGAGAGTGGCTTCCTAATGAATGCTGAGGTACTTTCTCATGGGTGACTTTCCCCAGAACCTCCCAGTCAGCTGTCTTTTCTAATCCTGGATGTGTCTGAAACATATTTTGCATTTGTGACAGTATGAATGAGCCTGGAGGGCTCTATGTTAGATGAAATGAGCCAGGAACTAAAGGATACATACCACATGATCTCGCTTACAAGAGAATATAAAAAATATATCTCAGAATCAGAGTATAAAAGAGATTACCAGCAATTAAGGCAGAAGATGAGTGGGAAAAGGGAAGATGGTGATCAGAGGGTACAAGGAGGAACAAGTCACTGATGTTTTTTTCTTAGTAGTGGTTATTGTTAATAATGTGTTACATATTTCAAATTTACTTAAAGGATAGATTCTTTAACTTTCTCACTCAAATAAAATAAATCGGTGAGATGATGTGTATGTTAGTTAACTTGATATAACTTTTCTATAATGTATAAGAAGATTAAAACATTATATTGTGCTTACATAAATATATCAGTATTGGTCAATTAAAATTTTACTAAAAAAGAGTGTGTGACTATGTCTTATCCAGCTCATTTAAAGCACAGTTGTTAATAAACATTGGAAAGATAACTTTTTTTTTTTTTTGAACAGGCAACATGCAGAACATTGAGAGGCCAAGGCAGAAGGGAAAGGACAGAGGTGGAAATTGTGTCATTCTTCTAATAAAGTCTTAAGGTAAGATTCCTCTGGCTATCATAGATGGCTCATCATGGCGTTGTTCCAATTATCATTTCATATTGCCTCCCGTCTACCCCATTTCTACATGAACTCTAAGCTCCAGCTACTCTGAATGTCCTGTATTTTTCTCCATGCTTCACTCTTTTCCATCTCTTCTCTGCTCATGGAATTTCAGCTGGCAGGTTCATTTTGACTTGTGCCTTGGGAGGCAATTTTAACCTGACCTCTGAGAATTTTCTACTGGCCATATTTCTCCTGGGCACTTCTGTGAACTACCTCTTTGTATCTAAAACAAGATACTTGCCTGCTGGTTTAGAAAGTCAGTCACTCATTCAGCATATATCTGGTTAACGTAATTCTCTTTACCCAGAAAATGAAGGTTCAAAGAGGGGGAAGGTAGCTATCACTCTTCCCTTATCAGGTGGTTTGAACTTGGTGTGCTTAATGGTTTGTCTCCCTAGTCTATTGTGAGGTTGCTGCCTTTCAGCTGTATGTAGTACTAAGTAAACATTTCAGGAGTGTATTAATATATGAGTTCTATGGCAGAAAAGGAATAACGGGAAAGCTCTCACAGAGGATACCTTTATTGATATGTCAAAATATACTTGGTGTAGCTATCTCTTTACAGTGAGTTTTAGGTGAAGTTCACTTTTTTGTATTTTTCTGCTCGAATGATTTAAAACAATTTTACATTTGACATGTTTATAAACACAAAGATAACATGATGAACATGTTCGGAGAACTCAACAGCAATGCTATAGCCACTCCTTGCCAGCCTAGACGCTGGAACTTGATAGTCCTACTATTTGCTTTAATTTTGACAAAGAGGAGCTTAGAGGGCTGATTAGGTTACAAATACCCTTGAGGGCTTTTGGTTAACTATTTCAGAACCCGTCACACAAATCTCTGTCAAAGAGGACTTGTTGAAAACTGGCCACTCAAGAACATGTCTTTCTTCAAAATTATTCTCCTGACCTTTTAATTTCAGTTCTCTCTTGCAGACTTCAGATCTGCATTTGCATCACTGTGCTTTCAGAGAGTGACAGTCCTCTCAAGAGCCCTCTCAGCACCCTCCTGAACAACAGCTGTGTGTCTTTCAGCTGAAGATCTGTTTTAAAAATACAGGCGCAGTCTTTCCTACAAGTTTCTAGTTTTTGTTTTTGTTCATCTTGGGATGAGCTGTGATATAAAGACCTGTGGTTAGGATGCATTTTGCCACCTAGCCCTGGACATCCCATTCAGAAAATGTCCCAACTGTTGCTCAGCATTGAATGGCCCCGAGCTAGAAGCTACAGTGAATGATTCCTTTGATCAGACTCTATAGAGTCTGGTGGGAGAGAAGAAAAGTTTAAAACTCATGGAAGTGTTAGCAATAGGGAAAGGAGAATTACAGGATGAACGCATTGGTGAATGACATCTTGGGAACCATCACTGCGCTTCACGTGCATGCTGAACTGGACACCACTGATCCTCACAAGATGGCTCAGTTACTTTTTCATCTCTGGGCCAGAATACCTGACATCCACAATTCAGGGAGGAAAGATTTATTTTAGGTCACAGTTGCAGAAGGTTAAAGTCTGTTCATGGGTGGGCATCTGAGAAGTGGTGGAATCACACGGCAGGGCTGGGGTCATGTCCAGCGCCAGAGCAGGAGCTGGAGATAGAAATCCTCGTGACATGGCGAAAGAAGCCAAACAGTGAATGTTTATTTCCCTTTCTTCGTCAAGTAAATGAGGAAAAATCTCTCAAAGAGTAAATGTATAGGGCGGTGATTGCTTAAGTTTACTCTGTTGATTTTTTTGTGTTGTTACAATTCTTTTCTGTACGAATTGCGTTGTAAATAGTTTAAGTTTTAACAAGTAATCACTGTATCAAAAGTCTGGAATAAATAATGGGCTCAAAAAGAATACCTATTAGAACCACACATGTGCCCCGAAGCAGCAATTTAGAACACTGATATTAAGCCAGGTGTGATGGCACATGCCTGCGATCCCAGGTGAGGCAGGAAGTTGGCTAGCTGGAGTCCTGGTTGAGAGTCTTAGTGAGATCCTGTCTCAAAATCTCAAAAGAAAATATTAAAATAAAAAGAGAGAGAGACAGTTCGATTGGAAGGACCTGGGTTCATTCCTAGTATCATGAAAAAATGAAGTTGAAACAATAGAAAATGGAGATTATTGAAAGAAAGTTTACTGATGAATGGGAACACAGCCCAAGGGCGGAGAGGGCATGTTTCTTAACAAGCTGCTTCCGGCTCTACATTCACTCCCCTCCCCAGTATCCCCAGCCCCAAATTCTCAATGCTAAGTTAGGGTAGGGATCAGATAAGGAAGTTTTCCAGGGAAACATTTTTTCCTTTTTTAACCGCAGTTTTTATAAATAGTTGGTAAGTCTGGAGGTAGAGGCATTACATGGTTACAGTGCGAAAGCAATCCTTTGAAATCAAACGATGATTTTAGTAAAAGGGAGTCAGTGGCAGTGGCAATACCAAAGAGGTCCCTAGAAAATTTTCAACTTTTCTACACAAAGGTTAAAGGTAGTACATTGCAAATACTCACATTATGACAACATAAATGACAACTGGGTGTGGGAGCACACAGCTGTTATCCAAGCCTTCTGAGAGGCCCAGAAGAGAGGACCAAACATTTGAGCTCAGCTCAGTGACTTGGGAGACACTATCTCAAATCAATGAAAAGGGCTAGGAATGTAGCTCAGAATGAATGAGTCTCCTGGGTTCAATCCTCAGTATTGAGGCAGAAGGAGGACAAACTCCATTGAGTCATGAGTGAGAACAGATAGAACTGATTTTCCAAGCACCAATAAAACCGAAATAATTGTCATTAAATGTATCTTTTATTGAGGAACCAGAGGGTGCCAAATTATATTATTATCACTTTAAACTAAGTTTCTAATGGGAAATTTGGAAAATAACCGGCATTTTATTGAGATGAGGAGGAACTGTTACAATTTCTTATGTGTCATTCTCCTCAGTCGTTGTTCTGATGTATGAGGTAGGTACTTTTTAAAGGTCACTTTCCTGATGTAGAACCTTAGGTATTCAGGTAGGCTAATTGATCTGATAATAATACAGCTAGTTAAGTGGAGAGCCTTGAACTCTGAACTACTAGGCTGTGATGTTTTGTGCATTTGTAGGAGGTGGAGGTCTTTCTAGAAGGGGCATATTACTGAAAGTGTGGCAGATCGCTGAGAGTATAGCCTAGGAGGATACACTCTTGTGTTGCCTTCTCCCCAACCCTTATTCTTTCTCTAGGGATGCTGTGTGCAGCTGTTTTCTGCCAGACCCTTGCATTATTGCTGGCTGCCCATGAATGGACTGAGACCTAAAACTATGAGCTAAAATACACCTTTCCTCTCTGAAGTTGTAGGTACCAGATATTGTGTTCCACTAATGGAAAAGTAATTAAGACAGTTTCTTAGTGATTCCATACAATAAAGTATCTTTATTTTATTTTAATGAGAACTAATGTTCACCACATTTAATAATAAGTTGCTGATTCTATAGACAAAAATCCATTTAATCTTCAAAAATGCTAATTAGCAAATTATCAGGTTTTTATTGAGATACTAACGAAAGGTTGACTTATAGAAGTTGCATTTGGAATATGGGCCTTCGGGTACAGTGCCAGCACTGTCTTTAAACTTAACCACACCAACACAATCACGTTACATGATTATGCTCAGCTGACTCAAAGTGAGTCAGAGACCTGTAACAGTATTTTACTTTCTGGCTTGCACATTTTGGGAGAACACACCTGTTCTTGCTTTGGGTTCTGTTTCTACTTTTAGAAAGATAATTTTCTTCCCTGATAGACTTTGGTTTTATCTATAAAAATAAATATTGTGTTTCCCTTTTGGTACGTGACATTACACATAAAAGTATAATAGTCAAATCATTTGAATAATAATAACTGTCTGTTAAGTCCTTACTATAGCATTGCAAATTTTATTGGGCATTTTGGAAGCATTTTTAATTTAGTCCTCGCAACAAGCTAATGGTTTAGTTATTATGGTTTAATGCCAAATAAGTAGGAGGCTCTACAAGATTAAAGAACTTGGCTAAAGTCATGCAGTAAGTGGATGTGATGGCAACAGAATCTTGTCGGAAACCCTAAGATGCATGTTTTTAATCAGCCCATTATGCTGCTCTAATGGAGTTACCTTGATGTTTGAAACTTGTTGAAATCGGTGTTTGGTAATTTTTGACATGGAACTCTTGTCCAGGTACTTGTTTGCCTTTCACGCGATAGGTGAGCTGGAACCTGATGTTGACTGTTTTGTGACTCGCTATCTTTTCAAGTCAATGCAATGTGCTTTGTGCTTGCCATTTTTAGTGTTGCACCTCCTGGAACCAGTTAATATGGATCATAGTCCTGCTGTATTTAAAAACATGCAGTGTTTATTTAAGACTCTCCATCATTAACCCTTAATGGTTAAATTTTAGACAATGCTCAGGAACAACCAGGAGAAGATGCACATGACATGTCTTACTGACCTGTCAAGATGCACTCATGAAAGCAGATTGAGAGGGAGGGGTGTGGGCACATGTGCATGCCCACCTCCTCTTCCAAACATCTGTTTTTTCATTGCAACATATTTGTAATATATGAAGACAGTTATAACATATTTGGAAAATATCTTGTATTTGGAGTGACAATATTCTGGGATAGGACTACTTGCTAATTTTAAATTAACAGCCCATACGATTGAAAAACTTTTTTTCTTCTTGTGAATTATTCTTTAGGCCCCAAAGAAGTAGAATTATTCTATGTTAGTAAAATAGAGAATAAGTACCCCAGCAATTTTTCCAAGTTACCTTGAAGATAACTCAAGAGCTCATGAGCGTATCATTGCCAAAACAACGCAAATTTTCTTATGGAAAGATTTCAGGTAGGATTGAATATTTGAGAGATTGAAACATATATTGTTTCCTCATTTTTTTTTTATTGCTGGGACACAATAACAGACGTACCCACAATTTACGGCAGGAAAAATATTTGAGTTCACATCTCAGAGATCTCAATTTGGTCATAGGTGGCTGGCAGTGGTGGCATAGTGAAAGAGTCTGGCAGACAACAACTGCTGTGGGCATTGCAAGAGAAAGTGGGTTGGGGAGAACTGAGGCACCATTATATTAAGACCACACTCTTAATGATCTGTCACCCTCTAAAAAATCCACCCCTCCCGCCAGGCTTCGCCTCCTAACATCATGTGCATAGGTAATCCACAATGTCCACGTACACGAGGTTTTTGAGAGACATTCTAGACCTAGAAGAACATTCCGCTTAAGTCTCTAAAAGACTTTTAGAGGCAAGCATTTAGTTCTTCTCTAGAGTTACCATAGTGCTAACAGTTCTAGTACTGTGAAAAAATTCAAGTCCAAAGTCTCATCGGAGACTCAAGTCCAACTGTTAGATACAAATTTCTGAGAAAATTAAAGACTTTTGACATATAATGGCATGAGGTAAGCATCCTCATTCCAAAAGGAAGGAACCAGAGGATACGAAGCATTCAGGCCAAAGCAAGACGGAAATTCAGAAAGGCAAACCTTAAATCTTGTCATTCTGTTAAATCTCAGAGCTCCATTTCTAGCAATGAGCGCAAGCTGTGGCAAGATGTGAGCTCCAAAGGCTTTGAGTGGCTTCAGTCCTATGGCATTTCCTCCAGCTGCAACATCCATGTCTTCTCTTGTCCATTGGCTTCACTCATAGCCTGTGGTCTTTCTCTGCAGATAATCTGTATTCCTGCTATCTCCAAACTTCTGGGGTTTCCACTTCACTTTCTGCTTCCATTTTACAGTTTCATATGCTGACCTCTTAAGGGCATAATTGGCTTGGCCTCCAAAGCCTTTTTTTGAAATCAGGATGAAAGTTTCCCTGACTCCACAGCTCTCACACTTTGCACGCCTGCTGTAGCACCAGTACCACATGGATGATGCCAAAGTCTGAAGCTGGCTGGAGCCCTGGTTGGGTTCCCCAGAAACATAGTCACAGCAGCCTCTGCATTCCTAGGTTACTGAACTCCTTGAAGTTTCAACTTCCTAGGTTGCCCTGGGATACTCTTTTCAAAGCAAAGTCTTTAGGGCTTTTTGCCTTTACATAAAGTTGAAGTCCAGAGATGTACTCAAGACACCTTTCCTGTAGTCCTGATGCAAGGTCCTTGGCTTCTTTTTAATGATAATATCTTCAATAATCATATGCTCTTTTGCCCCATCTTTGTTGTCACGTCCATTCTGACAAAGTTGCAAAATTTTTACATATTTTTCATCTGATTTTTTTCTACTTTTCTGTGTACAGCTGGCTCAAAGTAGCAAATAGAACCCGTATGACAGTCTGAACATTGGGCTACCTTGAACTTTCCTCTGCCATATTAACTAGTTCACTCCCTTAATCTGGAGTTTGGACAGAGTATCAGGAGAGGGGCAAAATGCCAACACACTTTTACCACAGAATACATGCACGATTTGTAGAAAAATTGCCAGTGCACTCCTCTTTCCTATATGAAAGTTTTGAGCCTGGTCTTTTCAATCTGCACATCTACCAACATTCTGGTCTTCTGAGCTATGACTAGAATCTCCCATCAGACTTGGTCTAGAGCATTCTGGCTCACTGTTTCTCAGTCTTTTTGATACCAGAAAACTGTTTAGTTGAAGACCATCCTCCCAAGGGTGGAGATAAGGTGCTTGTAATGTAGCAAATTATTGGAGGATAACTTTGAAATGGCAAGCAACAACTGGGGAATGGAAAGTGGGAGCAGAGGGCAAAGCTTTGTTTTTTGTTACATCAGCAGAGGCTTTAGAACCTCATAGGAGCCTCTAACAGGAGGCAGAGCTTCACCCACTACTCACCTCCTGTTCTTTGCTCATCTGTCCCTGGAGCCCAGTCCTTACAAAGTTGGGGGCCCATGTGCTAGCTAGCATCTCCAATCTTTTCCAAATCACTCCTATAAACCTTTCCAAAGGCTTTTAAGCCACATGACCAAGTAAAGCTGCAGCAACGGCACCACTTCACTGGTGCCGATTTCTTTCGTGGTCACTTTGTCATCACTGGGACATATGTGAAACATTCACAACTTCAGAGAGAAAAAGTTTTATCTTAGCTCACATTTCAGAGGAGTCAGTTTGTTTATGGTCAGCTGTCAATGGTAACATGGCGGAAGTCTGCCAGAGAACAGCTATTCATAGCATCACAAGAGGAAGGATCCCAAGGGTTAGAAAGACACCAGGGCAAGAATGCATGCTTCCAGGTTACATCCTCAGTGATCTAGCACACCTTCAATGTCTATTGCCCATGACCAGGCCCTACCTCCTAACAGCATATGATATCTATACAAAACCTACAACATCCAAATACGTTAGATTGTCTAATTCACAGGGCATTATAGGTCCAAACCACAATACATCTGAACAATTTAAAAACAAAGCAAACTTAAATCATTAGAATTTGTAGACAATAAAAGGGCTTAATTGTAATTATGGTTGTTTCTTGCTCATATGCAAATGAATCTGTCTTTGGGAGAATGACTCCATGTAGTCATTCATCAGGCTGATGGTGTGCTACACTTTTAGTATGAGATTCTCAAAATCACCTTTGTTGTTTAAACTCAGCTGAAATTTTGAGAAAAAGGAAAATTATTCTATTCTCACTTGATCTTCTGTTTTGCCGCTATTGCTGCTATAGGCATAGGTAAAAAATTGAGGACCACATGGAAAGTTAAATGACTCATGCATGAAAGTGGGTTAAATCTTTTTCTTTTCTTTTATGTATTTGTAATTGTGATGCTAGGGGCAGACCATAGGGCCTTTGGTCACTGACCATGCCTGAGTTTCTTGGTTCTCTTGACTAGAAGGAGGTTGGGAGGCACCTTGCTTTGAATATATATTTTTTTTCTGGGAAAAGGATTCAAAGTAAAACCTTGAGATTACTTATAAACAGAGAGCATTAGTAATGAAAAACACTGGCCTCAGGGAAGTCCCGTTTCTTAATAAATAAGTTGTGAAAAAACTTCAAATCTGCATGTAGGAGGTATAGAATCTTTCCTGGTATTTTAGTGCCTTCACGTTGGAATTAACATTTAGGGAAATATTTTCTGGAATTAAAATACAGGAAGATTTGCTTCATTACAGTTGTACCTAAAACGTTTAAATGTTAACAATTTAAAAAAGTGTCTAGAGTTAGCCAGGTCTAGCAACTAATGTTTTGTTTGAGAGGTATATGAAATGATGTGTTAAGAAACAATATTTCAATGTCTATGCAAAAAATGATGGCTATTAAAAACTGTATGTCAGGAAAGATCTTGAGAGTTGTTGTACACTCTCCTGAACTTGTACCACAAATAGGCAGCCAGGACAACAAAGATTCCCAATACACTGGAGATGATAACAAAGGATGTTAAACACAAAGTATAAAACGTTAGTCTCATCTTAGGCAAACATGGCACAACTGGCCATGGATTATCTAATTGTGCTACACTTAGTAAGGACAATACCCAATAGCTAGTTGTTATTTAAATGAATTATTTTGAAAATAGCAATATGAAGATAAATGGAACTCTACATTTCCTTATTGTTTCTCTTACTCTGTAGGGTGACTCATACATCTTTATAGCTCCATGCCTGTGATTTATAAGTCGTGTGGCATGTGCACACACATTCCTCTCAGGCTGTATTTGCATGGTAGTCTAGGCTGCTGGACTAAATCATGTTCCTCTAAGTTGACACTTTAGAACAGGAGTTGCCAGATACTCAACAGAAACATCTGTTCCCGAAGGCCACAGGAGACAATGAAGGGGAAATAGAATAATTTTACACGACAAAGCGAATCTAACAAATGTGCAAATACAAATCATGCATTCTGCTTCAAGCACCCTGGCAGGTAAGGGGAACGATGAAGGAGGGACATTGTTCCCTGTGCCTTGCGGCTCTCTTGGATTCTGGAGGCATGAATTGAACAAATCATCATTCTGTCAACTGTGTCATGAGGGAGTAGATGATGGCAGTGGAAAAGAGATAATGGAGACAAATCTCGCTTGCTCTTCGGTTTTGCCTCTTCACTCATGTAGACACAGGTAAAATCAGGTATCTCTCTGGTCTGACTACCATGACAGTGAAGTCACATGCACTTAAAAACAACCGAGTTCAGCGCAGGGGAAGGTGATGTAAGTGAAGGCGCAGGCTGATCCAAAGGGTCAGACACAGCAAGATGCCCAGAAACAAGGGCGACGAAGGAAACATGGCTAAATTAGGTGACCAGCTCTCATGGTGGGTTGTTCCTGTGGTTGACTCAGGTAATTTAAAATGTACAAAGGCTTTAAGTGCTAAGTAGGAAGCAGGTATTTTATGAGTTCAGATTAGAGTTTCTTGAAAAATTCTTTCAGTTGTGCTGTGAATGTAGCTTCCTTCTGGACGGCTCCTTGTTCTCGAGCTGTACAGCCTGGCAACTTTTGCCTCGCCTGCTACTTGGAGCCCATAAAGCTCTGGCTCCTTGAGGCCACGTTGCCTTGCCTGCACAACCCTCCTATGGGCTCTTCTTATATTTCTGTTCTTCCAGTACCTTGCCATAACCAGCTGCCATGAACCTCCTCTTTTCTTTCACTGTGGAACTCAGGCTCCAGAGAAGTAGAGACATACGTTCCTCTACTTTTACTCGGGGGGATAAGTAGCCTAGGGCAAGTGTTCCAACTCCAGGCTGCAGAACCAGACTGTGGTCTGTAAGGAAATGGGTTGCACAACAGGAGGTGTGTACCAGGTGAGTTAAGGAGCCTTCATCAGCAGTATTGCTCCTCTCCACTCCTGGCACCACTCCCTGAGCTCTGCCTCTGTTGTCTCCCAGTTGGAACCCTTTAGTCATAGGAAGATGAGCCCAGAGCTCCCATTGATTCTGCATTCTGATGAGGTGTATGATTATTTCATTATATATTACAATGTAATAATAATAGAAAGAAAGTACAGGATAAATATAATGTATTTTAATCATCCCCAAACGACTACCACACTCCTGTCCTTTTTCTCCATCTGTAGAAAAATTATCTTCCACTCACCTGGTTCCTGGTGTTGAAAAGGTAGGGGACCACTGCCTGAGGATACTGTCTACATACTTTAAAACTAAGAAAAAGTAGCTACTCCACTCCAGCGTACTTTATTTTTTCAGAAATTGTGTCTCAGTCCTAAAAGCTAGTGCCACATTGCTTGCCGTGTTCTCCCTAGCTCTCTCACATTCCTTTGAGTTTCTAGAGATCCTGGCAGGTCTTTATTCTCTATCCCGCCCACCTCCCCCCGGAAACCCCAGTTCACTCGATCCTGGGAGCCTACCATCAACTTCTATGTCTTCAATGTTGTTTACCATTGTTGCTGCCTGGAGGTCAACCACACGAAGAGGGAACCCGGTGGGTTGCCTTCTGGCTTGATATCCTAGAGTTTCAGGGATAGGGCTATGGAAAATTTCATTCTGTTCTTTCTTCCTCTTTCTCCTCTCCTCTCTCTCTCTCTCCACTACTTATTTACCCACAGCAATTTTTTTCCATCTTGAATCAACAGACACTCTAACAATAATACACTAATTTGAATGTCTGTGGTTTTGTTTTATCCTGAGAATTGTATGATTCTACATAGAAAACTACATTTAAAAATTAAAGGAAAAATGGGGTTTTCCTGTATCTTTTGTAAGATTGCATAAAAAAGAAAGCAAATATCATCCTCAGTGGTGAATACACAGCAGTTTTTCAGTGTGTGGACTCAGTATTTGGAACCTATGAACTTATGTCTTTGAGGGAATGAACTTGTGCATGTGTGCCCAGGTCTCCTTTTTAGACAGTAATGCCTCCTGTGTGGAGTTCTGGGACAGGATCTATAAAGGGACGGCAGTCTCACTGAACAAGAGACAAGCATGAAGCGGAGATACACTGCTTTCTGCAAACAAGTTTACCCTTATTTTTACAGCCAAGAGACTATACTCATTGACACATTTTGCAGTCTACAGTTGTCATCCAAAGTTATTTAAGGTCAAAATGAAAGGGACCTCTGCTTCTGCAGTCTAACTTCACAGCTTTAAGATAAGCACTGTAAGCTACCAAATATTTGGTCTTGGGTCAATGATTCATTACTTCTGAATTTATGATTATTTTTAGGACTAGTCTGAGAAGTGGCATTCTATCAGTTTTACTGGTGTAAGAATATGTCTGGAACGTGGTCTGCAGGCTCTTGGAGAGGCCAGCAGCTGGCCTGATTCACGGACTCTCAGGTGATTTCAGGGACGGTAAGATGCTGGCCAACACTGTGTGAGCAGTCCATGCCCCACTTTAAATCTGACCAGCATTGTGCAAGATGTCGTGGATACAGAGATGAGTAACACAAGACCTTTTTGCACAAAGGTTGTCTGCTGCAAAGGTTCTTCAAATTTAGCATTCACAGGAATCCAATGGAAAGCTGTTCATAATGTGTGTTATTACCATCCACCCCAGAGTCTAATTTAGAATGTCCTGGTAGAATTTAGAAACTTGACAGTTTTAGCTTAAGTCCCTGGGTGATACTGCGCAAGAATCACATTTTGTGAAGTACCGATCTAATGAAAGAAACTGAAAAAATGAGAAGAGGAAGGATGACAGCGGGGGTAAGGCGAAGTATTTGTTCCAGAATTGTCAACAGTTACACCTAGCTAGCGAACATCTTTCATCTCTCCGTACAAGCACGGCACTTGCTCCTCAGTTCCCATCCAGAAGGCGGAAATCACACATGGAATTTGCACATTTGTCTTTCATTAGCACCCGCTGAAGAAATGGCACGCTTGTGCGTGCAACTGCTGAGTTCAGCTCGGGGATTCCTGATTGAAAATGCACAACTCAGAGCAAGATACAGGAATAGTAATGTAGAAAAGGTCACGGGCCAGATTTATTATTTTCTCATAATTGCGTTTTTCTACTGGCAGAATAAGAGGCAGCAGCATCTCAGGTATATGCTGTTGCCATGGGGACGGAAGTGGTGATTTGCTGGGGGACATTGCTGCAAA
>PVKB01000258.1:850549-918921 GCA_004027205.1 Ctenodactylus gundi
TTTCTCCTTTTTTTTCTGACACACAGTGCTCCACAGTGAGAACTTTTCTTTGCCCCCCCACCCCACTACCCCACCCCCACCCCCGTGTGCTGTGGATGCGTCGCATCCTCTGCCTGTCCTCATGGCCAGCGTTGGGTCTCCACCCTCGAGTCTGGTCTCTCTTTCTCTCCCAGGCAGGACCTTACTGTGTGACCCAGGCTGGGCTCCACCTTGGCTATTCCTTCGCTGCCTGCAGTTTCTGAGTGCTGGAATTCCCGGCATGTGCAACCACCCTTGCTAAACTGAGCTTTTAAAAATTTTTATACTGTTTATTCGATCCCCGTCTTCATCTGCTACTTGCAACAGTAATTTCCACTGCCATTTTTATGAGGTAGGGGTACTCTGAAATACTCGGCTTAGATTTTGCATAAACAGTAAAATCTTCTCTTATGTTAACAACTATAAAATAGTAGCCTACTAGGTACCAATTTTCAAATGATGGAATATGGAGCTTGCAAAATAACACCATAACTTTTTAGTTTCTGCCCAGAAGGAACATAAAGTTTAGTGAGACTCTCAAAGAAATCATTAACACCTAATCTACATGGGAGGTTGAGCGCTAAGTTGCCTTTTTTAGCACCGGAGTTCGGTGGAATTGGGATGAGTCAGTGTCAGCTGAGTGTCTCTGAAATGACGTAGCAAGAGGCATGCTTCAGAACGTCCAGTTCTTAAAAGGCCTAACATCAGGGAGCAGAAAAAAGGCTCTCAGATGTCCACGTTTCATCTTGTGATCAGCCGAGTGAGTCATTAGTTGGTACATGTCTTTTTCTTTTATCAAGAAAAACTATTTCTTGAGCTCGAGCAAAGAAAAGGCAATTTTCCTCAGTTCTGGAAGCAAATCTGCTTCACTTTTACTTTTATTTTTGACTTACTAAGAACCTGTATGGCAGTCTTCAGTATATCCTGTTGTTAGTCAGTGCTGTATATTTTTCTTTCTCTTTAAAGCATCTTTACGTGTGTTTGTTGTCAACGTAAGAATGACTGACTGAGTTAATGGACACTGTGCCAACAGTTAGTTGGTAGTATCATCATGGATTCTCTGGGAATATTTTTTTTTTTTACTGTGTTTCTCCTTAGTCTCTGGTCTCCAGTACCACGGCTTTCTTCTCCCAGTCCTACCTTTCCTCACATTACCAGGTGCTCTTGTGCACGTAACCCGCCCTTCTTCCATGCATTTAGAAAATGTTCTTGGATAAATTTATATCCATGGAGAATACATAGAGTTGTTTTTGAAAAAAATAAGTCAGCGGCCCAAAGTGGAACCTTGTGCCTCCCTTCCTGCTCTGATATTGTAGCTTTAGCACACCCTGACTCATGGACTGTCAGGAAATTTCAGGGATGGTAAGGTTGAAGTAAAGTACCCACATGCTCCTGGGGCTGGTTACTTCAGCCCAGGTATGCCTCAGGATCCTCATCTGTGTCACGAGGGTAACAATTGGGCTCATCTCAGTGTGTCGTTCAGTGGATCGAATGCGTATAAACACTGAGAACACTATCACACAGTAACTACAACATAAACAATAGCTCCTGCATGGTCTATTTAATTTACACAAATGATATTGCACTACAGAGCTCATCTTCCCCTCCATCAAAATTTTAAGTAGTTATTTCTATGATCTACCACTGTCCTTTATGAGCCTTGCCTTTGAATGTGTGTAGCATCCTACAACAACCATTCCATATATTTCACCTAAGTGCTCCCCAGACATCCAGCTTGCTTCTGTCTTCCTATATAGTAAAGGTTTTTATGCATGCTATTAATCCTCCAAAGGGCTGTGGAGGAGTTCCTGGAGCTGCATATACAACGGTGAGGTTACTGAGCCCCTGGGGATAGAGATGCTTTATTTTGCCAAGAACTGCCTTTATGTTCTCTACCTATCTTCTTTACCAGTGGTGCTTGTGGGTTTCTGCACTTATTTTATTCTTACTGGTATGCTCTCAGTTACTTTTGTTAAGGAATATCCTCATATTTCTTTTTTCAGTTTTTTTTTAAATTATGAGATATTGGTATATACGCTAACATACATAATGCTTTTGTCTTCACTTATGATAATAGGATTTTCCTTCTTATTTGCACTAATATGATGAATATAATAAAGTCTTTGGAAGATAATTTGTCTTCTCATTCCTGAGTAAACACTAGTTGATCAGGATGCATTTCTAATTCATAAAGAAAATCAGTAACTGCAAATTTTATTTAGGATTTTTTACCTATATAATCACAAGTAAAACGGGTTTATAGTTACTAATTTGTGATTCTGACAAGTAGTTATTCAAATATCATAATGAGTTGAGCTACTAGGCAAGGGCATAACTCAGTCATTAGAGTGCCTTCCTAGGACGCATGAGTCCTGGGTCTGATCCCCCAGGACCACACACTATTGAGAGCACTAGTGAATCTGAAGTAGGAGGATTGGCATGAGACTGAGGGCGAACTGGGCTACATAGTGAGTTCAGAATCAGCCTGGAATACAAGAGTAAGACTCTGTGTCAGAATGACTTGAGATGCTTTAATTCAACTTTTATCATCTAATTTTTCATACTCATGAATGAGGAATATCTACTCTTGAAAGCTGGGTGAAATTTACCTGTAAAACTCTTTAAATGTAAAGATATATGGGTTATGAAAGACTTTAACAGTGATTACAGATTTTTCATTTTTTGAAAATGTGTGTATTTTTTCTTGGTAACTATCTCTACTTGGTTTACTTATTCAATGGATTCTGCTTTCATTCTTTTCCTTTTTCTCAAGGTGGGAGTAGGGAGAGGCTATGTGTATGTGCTCTCTTTTTTTTCCCTGAACATCTTCAATTGAATTATTAGTTTATCTTTTCCATCTACTATAGTTTGGATCTTGAGTGTTCCCCAAAAGCCTCATGTGTTTGCAACTGTGTTGTTGGAAGGTAGAGCCTGGCTGTGAGGCAGATGTTTGGGGTTTGACCCGGAGGAATTGTTGAGATTGGGGATTGCCCAGGACAGAGATTTCAGATGTTGTTATTGACTTGCTGGCCAGAAAATGGGTGAGGAGCACCCACTCTGGATGTGGGGGTCTGGCCTAACAGTCTGAGCTAAGTAAAGGAAGAGGGAAGAAGCATTGTTACAACGTTTTCCTGGGAAAGCTCTAAACTAACAGTCTGCAGACTTGACTTTGCTTCTGCCTCCTTTGGCATCTGTCTGCCATGAACAGCTCTCTAGCCTCTGTCTCTGCCATGTTAGCCTTCACTGTTGTGGCTACCCTCAGAATGAACTGTGTGAGACCTTTTGAAACTGTGAGATAAATAAATCTTTCCTCCCTTAAATTGTGAACGTTGGGTATTTTATCTCAGCAACAAATAAAGTAACTAAGATACCATCTTACTTGTGTTTTTTTTGATAGTGTATTTGAAAGTATGACTATCTAGATATTACTTTAGCTGTAAAGCCAATGTTTTTACATGTAGACCTTCCACTATTATTTGTAAGTATTCTCTAATATCACTGTCAATTTACTTTCTAACAAATACATTATTTGGCAGTATATCCCATAGCCTCCAGGTGGGACATACTACTGTTTGGCTATTTCTTTATCATTTATTTTTATAGTTTTAGTTTTTGTTATTTAGCTTAATCCTGGAAAACCTAATGTGTATGACACTGTTTTTTTGGACAGAACAGGTGTTTTCTTTGTGACTATCACATGGTTCCTTTTGTTAAGAGTTACAATAAGATCATGAGGAAATGTATATTTTAAAATAAACATATAAACATGTTTGTACGTAAATGCATACTTTGTGCACAGTTATGAGCTTTTATTTTAGAGGCCATGCTGCAACTAGGAAAAAACCTAAATAAACTATAACTGCACTTGCCTTTGGGTGACTTTAAAAATCACATATTTGGAGGTCGTGCAGCTGTGGAACACAGCCCTGTTCTTCCACTGGCGTTTCTGCAGATGTCGCCGCTGGCCGGAGCTAACACGTTCTTATCTAAAAAGGCCTGTGGTTTCTCTAAGAGTAGAAAACCAAACCATCAAAAAGTAAAAAGCAATGTAAAAGAGAGGTGGGCGAATGTAGGAAGGTAGTCTTCGTGAAGAGGGGAAGGGATGGAATCAGGATGAGGGCTTGGGAGTAGGGAACGTGTAACTGCACCAATTTCTCAAGCTGATTGTTATTGTTATGCATCACAAATACATATTAATAAATCTATAATAAAAGAAAAATAATAAAGTGTTCCTGAAAAGGCTCATGTGGTCAGAAATAGGGCATTTTGAAGGTGCCTGGATCATGAGGAAGTTATGCTAATGAGTGGATTAATCCATTGATGAATTTATGACTGAATGTTCTCGTAGGTGTTGGGGTCTTGGTGCAGGAAGCAGGTCACTGAGGGCGAGATTCTGGAGAGTACCTCTCGCACTCTGGGTCTAATCCTATTATTTCTCTTCTGTTACACTTCTCTATCTCATCTGGTAGAAGTTCCCTTTCACTTTTTTCCTCATTATCTGAGAGCTAGTTGTCTTTTTCTACCTTCCTCCCTTCTCTTGTATCTTAATCATTGATGGCAAGGTTAATTATCTGTGGTAATTGGAACTACAAAGCCATGAGTTGTAATACTTTTCAATTAGTGACTTCTCTTTAGATTTATTGAATCCAGAACATCTGATGACCTATAGGTAACAACAGCTTATGCATTGAAAAGGCAGGTCCCAAAACTTAGAACTAGCCTGCTACAGGCTATTGTGATTTAGATCTGGAATTTCCCCCCAAACCTCAAGAATTTGGATGTTGTAGATGGATTCCACGTGCTGTTAAGAAATGGGGCCTGATCAGGAGGGTATAATCACAGGCATTTGGTGGAGGACAGGCCTGTGACAGATTACATTACACGCATGTGGTCTGGAAGGATATAAGCTCCTTCCCCAGCTTTCTCTGGGGCCCCTGATTCTTTCTCATGCAAAGGTACGGACAGCCGTCCTCACCAGACCCTTCCTGCCATTGCCAGCTGCCTATGAATGTGCTGAGACTTCCTGAAACTGGGAGCTAAAATAAATTATTCCTCTTTTAAACTGTGAACATTGGGTCGTGTGTCCCAGCAAGGACTAACTAAAACACATGTCTGTCGGATATGCCTCCTTCAAAAATATCTGGATAAGTCTTGTAACTGAAACCTCTAGGCAAGATGAATCTTTTGGAAGACAAAAGCCTTCATCTTCTAGTTTAGTAGCCATTCCAATAAAACCATTTTTTCTCCAATCACTTTGTTTGTCAAAAGTCTACTTTCATCAAGTAACAGTGGAACCATATCTTTTATAGTTAGAATACAATAGAAATTTTTATTACATGCTTATTTTTGGCTCCTTGGTCTTTCATTTGCTGTAAGAAATGGCTATGACTTGTTTTAAAATTTTAGCTTTCCAAGTTCACAAATTTAAAGGACGAGACTATATAATAAGACATGTTAATTAGAAAGACCTCTGTCCAACATCCTTCTAACCCTGTTTTCTGCTTCCTAGAAGCAAACACATCAAATTTTTTTGTGATTTCTTTTATTTTTACATATTGCTACACTTTAAATTTATAGTATACATGTTTTTCACAATGTATACATACATCATATAGTTTTATACTTATATAGAAACACACACATTTTCTGTAGAATTTATATAAACTATAATTTTATATGTGATAAAGCTTAGGCGTTAGCTAGTGACTGCCTATGCTTAGTTAATTACGTACTTCCCGTGTTCTCTTTTTTTTCTGTTCTGTTACACAATAGTTGTATCATTCACAGCTAAGCTACATAGAACACTGGGCTTACATACTCTTTATTGTACATTTTTGGTTGTGTTTAATCAATGCCTCATTTTTCTCACTTGTTATTTATCAGAAATGTACAACTCCTTATAATACAATTGAACATACTAGATAATTTGTCAACTTAAGTTGTTTTTTAGTGCTTAAATTGAGATTGACTATGCTCTAGGCCTAGTGTAAATGCACTTTCTTAGAGAAAGGGTCTCACTTTGGTCCTGAACTCATGATGTAGCCGAGCTGATCTTGAACTCACTATGTAGTTCAGCCTGGCCTTGAACTCATAGAAGTTCAGGCCTCAGCCTCCAGAGAGGTGGGATTACAGGCATGCGTCACCAGCTCTTATGCGGTGCTGGAAGGTTGAAACCGAGGCCTCCAGCTTCCCAGGCAAGTGCTGGAATCACAGAGCTCCACCCCCATCCCACTATATGCATTTTAAAAACCAACATTTTAGGGATTATTTTATCTTTTCTCTTATGAAGCTGCTTCTCCTGTCCCTGTCTCTCTCCCTCTTTATCCAGTTGATTCCCTTATTTTGTGGTGATCACGGAGCACATCTTTCCAAAGCATTTTAACAAGGACTCTACAGAAAAAAGAAAGACTTTTCTTGGCTGAAAATATCTTATTTTCTTTCACACCTGAGTGATGGATTTCGTGAGATGTAATTCTGCATTTCAAATCATTCTCCCCCTGGATGTTGAAACTAGGGCTTTGTTCGCTTCTAGCTTCCAGGGTTGCCGTTAAGTAATCCTTCTTGAGTTGCTTCATCTACTTTGCTGTAAGAAGAGCAAGGGGGTGAAGGAGTGCCAAGGATAGCGCTGCCTACTCACATCTGTGCTTCTTCTGGTACCTTGTGTGGGTCCCAAACAGCCTGGCCAGATCTGATTTCTTCCTGTCACCCGTGGCTGGCATGGGAGATGGAAAGAACTCATTCTGGCCCACAGCATTGTAGAGGAGTCCAGCCAGAGCAGTCTCGATAGAGAAAGAAAGCACTTAGGAAGCAGTCTCCTGGGCTCTCAACGGTGCATGGCCCCTGGCCCTCCTGTCCTGGATGCTTGTCCCCCAGCACCCAAGCGCCTTCTTTTGAGAGACCCATCAGTCACTCTCCCTGAGATATCACCTCTTTGGGCTTGAAGGGAGCACTGATATCTATGACAATTACCATCTTATCATCAGAAAACTTTTGAGTTCCTTTTTATAGTGAAGGTGGACCTTGCTCATATAGCAATATATGCAACAATATTTATTAATTCATTACATTTTAATAAACTACTATGAGAATAAAATGCATATGTTAATCTGCTTTCTAATCTTTTCCCTTTCAGTGAAAGGCATCTCTGTTCATCCAGTTGGTGGTCTGAAACCTGAGACTGGATCTTGGCTCTTCCCTCTCCTTCATCTCATAGATTCACTCTATCATCAAAACTCAGACTTTTTTTCTTCAAAGTGTCTTAAACACGTCCGCTTTTCTTTATGTCCACTGCCAGTGCTGTGAACCAGCTCTCATTTTTCACTTGCATGGCTTCAGAACTTCTACACGGCCTCCTTTCCAATTTCTCTTCCATTCTAATCCAGAATAGTCAGAATAGTCCCTTTCCAGACAGCAGCCAGATTTTTGACTTTGTCTTCGGATGGCTTTTCATAGCATGACAGTCTTTTTACCTTTCCCTCAAATCTCTAAAAATGTCCTATTCTCAGTCTCTCACTAAATTTCAGTCCTTATAACACACTCCACCCTTCCACAAGTCTCTGCTTTGTGTGTGTGAAGTTTTGCTTCCTTTACTGGCTATTGCTCATCCTGTAAATATGAACTTGAATAATACTTCTAGGGGTTTTCCCTGACCACTCATTCTAACATAATTTCCTCTTAATGTTACTTCCTGTTCTTTTATCTCATTTGCTAAAAGTGTAATCTCCTTGGTATTTATTTGCTTCCTGAGTGTCTGTCTCCCTAGGTGGAGTGCAAACACTACGAGGCTGTGCCAGGTCCCTGGACCTGAGGGAAATGTCTAGCCTGTCGTTTGGCCACCGTGACTGTACACAGACTCAGTAATAGCAGTTTCATGCTTGGAATGGACTTCTCTGTCTCTACAGCTGAAGAAACATTGATGTGGGCACGTTGGTGTTTTCTGCCATTGTTATGGTCAATTTTTGCAGGAGATGAAGAGAAGAAGAATAAGGGAAAACGGCTTCTAGTTGCGTGTGCGTATGTTTGTGTGTGTGTGTTTATGTTTGATTTATGTTTGTGTGATTATAGATATTTAACTTTGTGGAGAAGTAAAGAAGTTAAAAATAAGATCTTTCAAAGTATGTAAGTTAATATCATGCATTTGTATTTTCCCAATATTGTTGTGAGTGACTAAGTCATTCCTTGAGAACATACAGACATGTGGTTATAAACTAGGTGCTATAATTTAGGAAATGTAGACCTGCAGTTCTCAATCAAATGCAGTTGTATTTTTAAAAAATGACTGTATAATTATGATGCCAAGCAGGTTACTTTACTCACACAAATCTCAGCATCAGGATGGTGGACGTGGTGAGACTCAGGTAAGATTTGAGGGCAAAGACGAGAATTTAGCATTGAAGTGTGCACAGGATTTTGTTAAGCAGTGTTTTGTCTTTCCTGCTTCTCAAACGATATAAACAATACCGTGGAATGGATCGAGTTGATTGTCACAATGGGTTTAATGGGATTTTCTTTCTTCTCTGGACTTTGGTATTGCAAATACAAATGCATTCTTGTAGAAATAACATACAAGTTAAAGATTTCAGACTTATACCAATTGTTTGGTTCTAACTAACTGAATATTTTGTTTCATTTTTTGTGATTATCCTAAAAAGAAATGAAGTCTCCTCTGAATCATGATTTTTCTTCAGTGGGACATTATGAATCTTAAGAATAAGGTATTTTCAACAGTCATTCTCTGTGCATTTTTAATCAAATGCAGTCTATGAAAAAAATAAGTCTAGAAATCAAGCAATTTATCTACAAAATACTTTTGTTTATGAGAACACAGACCTACTTCTACACAGGATGTAACTTGATTCAATTTGATATAATTCCTCTTTTTCTTTATGAATGTGCTTAGATTATACCATATACAGCCTAGCTAATTGCTTCCAAGTAAGAGGGGATTTCTCTCCTCTCTCTCAAGGCAATTTGGTACTGTAAATAGCCAGGCGGCATTCTTATGCATGTAACTCACACTGTGCCTTGTAAATGTCACAGCCTTTATTTAAAGATGAGATGATGAAAGCAAAGTGACCACTGAGGGTTTAATAATTTATAGGAATCATTTTTTCTGTTGCATAACCTTCATTTCCTTAGGAAACCTTTAGCAGTGTGCAATTTACAATGGCAAATAAAAGAGGTCGCTGAGGAACCGAACTTGCAGGCTTGACAACAGCCTCTTGCACAATTCCAGGTGAAGTCTGCCTGTCTTTCCCTGTAAAGGAGGACATATCTGCCCTTCCCCCGTGTTCTTGCACTACTCTGCATGTCCTAGCTTTCTCAGGCCTGACCCAGATGGTCAGTCTTAAGAAGAGTGACTTACAACTGTAGAAATGTTGGATGTTTCAGGTCATAAATGAGGGGATTGAAATGAAGAGTGGGAAGGGTCCTTCATACTCAAATTCTAACTTATGAAGAAAGTATTAGAAAATTCATGCAGGTTAGGAAAGGGCAGAGGGGAAGCCAGAGGCTGAGTTCTTGTGCAAGGCAGAGAAAATATTTGTTCTACTTGGTTTCTGAGTCATTTCTCCATGTTTATTCCTGGTCTTCTCATTCAATACTGGGTGCCAATGCTTCTCCTTCCCTCTTGCCCACTTTCTCATGCCCATTACCTGGCCATTTTTCCTCCAGTCTTTCTGGATGAGCTATTCTTGGCCTCATATGCACATTTAGAGACACTGACAGGTGTGGAGACTTCCTGGGTGCTGGCTGGCACAATGTGGGCCAGCATCACTGCTGTATGCATTTGGGGGACTTAGAAAAGTCTCTGCACATTATTCACAAAGATGCCCCATCTTCATGGAATCATACCTAAACCTCCCAAGGAATCTTCCAAAGGCTCCAAGGAGAACGAGCCCATGACATCGGTTGGTAGCCTGATGTGGCCTCTGTTCATTTTGACTTGTATGTAGTTCTCCCTTTGCACATGGTTTTTCTCTACATTCTATTCTACAGGCTCAGAAGACAAGGCCTAGATTCATACCATTTGTACCACCAGGATAGAGGCTGAAATTTTGGACTTGTGGGTTTTTTGATCCAGGCTTTTACCCTGATTTCACTTCCCTCAGTGACTAGCCTCATGGACTAGACAGAAGAAAGCAAGTAAATTAAAGAAATTATTTTCCTCTTGAAATTGCACAGTTAGCTTTCATTTTGCTTCATTTCTGTTTCCACTGTTCAATTTCTTACGTTTGATAGTTCTGTGTAGTCATCCCACTGGGTTTCAAACTTATCTCTCCCTGCCGTAGTTTTCATCTCTTGTCCATATTTCTTCTAATCTTACTTTAGATCACAAAATTTATACAGTTCAGTTTTCTTGTATGAAAATTCCCATAAGTTATAGGATAAAATTCAGAGTCCTTGTTGTCGCACTTGATTTAGTTTAGAATTTTGTTCTAACCTTGCTTTATCTCTTGGTAATCTGTCTGTCCAACATAAAATCCACACACATGATGGTTTCCAGAGAGCACCATATATTTTTGTTGTTTTTTTTTTTTTTCCTGCGATTCAGACCCAGGCTTCTATCTCTCCCCAGAGTAGATTTTCTTCAATTTATTTTTTGTGATTCAGTTGTCCTAACTCTTCAATATTTAACTTAAATCTCAACTTCTCTGAAAAGTCATAAAGAATACTTCAGGACAAAGCAATAAATTAGCTTCTCCTTTCTACAGCCCAACACTCCAGCACTCTGGTATCACAGCTCACGCTATTCTGTCCTGTTATGCAGTAACTCCTTAACGACTGGATGATCTTAAGTTCACGCTCGCCTCCCAGATCCTTCTGCCAGCCTTAAAGTTAAGGTGACCAGCAAACAACAGAAACGAGGCAAGTGTAGAATAAAGGTCTGCCTAAGGAATAGAAGAGTGATTTGTTTCCAATTCTCTTCCTTCTTAGAAGGAAATACTCAATAGTAAATAATTCAGATTGGGAGGCCTACCTGACACAGATCTTGGCAGAATTTCTTCTCTGTATGGCACTAGGTGTTTACCTTGGCTGGACCATCTGTCATTTATTTCATACCTTCTCTGCCCAGGAACAGAACAGTACAGTTAACTGAGAAATTGTTGGAAACTCCTGGATGGTTAAAAAAAATGTTGTTGGCAACCTGCCATCTGCTCTTTGAATTAATCTAAGTCATTCACCCACTTGGATTGGATTTCCTCATCTTGGATAGGGAAATGTTGGGGAAAATGCATACAGTGAATCACATAGTTTTACAATTACCTTTTATATTGGGTGATAATAAAGATGGTTATCTGGAGCAACAGGTATTCTCATTTCTTTTGAAATGAAGCATCTGTCTAATGTAGATAGATTTCTTTCTTTCTTTTTTTGAGCCAAGGTGTTGCTCTGTAGTTCAGGTTGGTCTAGAACTCACTGTGTAGCCCAGGCTGGCCTTGAAGTCACGGCAATCCTTCTGCCTCAGCCTTCCAAGTGCTGATGAACGAAAGTTTCTTAATTGAAAACAGAAAGGAGGTAGCAGAAGAAATACAGACTAGCAAGAGGCAAAATAAGAACTCATAAATTGCCGGATCACAGTCACCAAAGGGAAATATGTTTCCCTGCCAAATATGGATGGGCATCAAGATTGATGGGGCCATAGAGCCCATGCAGATTTATTTGGTTCATAAATTTAGGAGATCAACCTTTTCTTCTTCTATCTAAGCTAAGAATTGTTTGGGGAACAGTGAAAGTAAAGTCATAGAGTGATTTGACAGGGCTTAAGGAACACATTTTCTCAGCACAGCCCCTCCTCCCCAGCTCCTGATACCTGAGACTCTTTTGCATGAAAATAAGATAATGCAGGAACAGACCTTCATACTCACGTAGAAATGACTCATTCCAAGTATATTTTGAAGAGAATGTTTTGAGAAAGAAGGAGGCAGAAAAGAAAGGAAGAGGGTACCTAACAAAGAAAAAAAATAATCAAGCTAAAAAGTGTGGTGGAACGGGAAGATGGAACAGGGAGGTGAGAATCCAGAGTCACTTTCATATTTGTTGACAACAAAATCTCAAATTTCTGTTGAGGCAACTGATGAATGACAAGAAGAGACATATCAACCCATAAGAATAGCTCCCAAGCAATGTACACACGATTGGCAACTTTAAAAAATACTCAGGTTGTTATTTGTATCATGAAGAAAAAAAGAAGGGAATATTAACAAATTCATAGTTTCCAGGGAAAGTTCAATTCTTTCAATTCTATGTATAAATAATACATTTTTATTACTAAACATGTTTTCAATTTCACCAGATACCTTAAAGACTGAAAACTGCACCAACGTAATATTAAAATTATTTATATGAGCTTTCAAAGCCATTGTTTCTGTTCAACCCAGGAGTGTGGGAACAATTTTTAACTGCAAGGTGGAGCAAGAACCTTTTTCTGTGTAAAATGTTCTCATTTGAACAAATTGTTAGTCAATGGCTTTTAGGATATAGCAATGACCCTTTTTCGAAAAAAGAAATATAGCTGTCAATGTGGTATGTCAGTGAGTGGTTTGGTTTGTGTATTTGTGTTGGGTTGGCTTAGAAAGGAATAGCTAGGTGTAGTAAAGGTAATCAGCCTGGCTGGGCCTGGTGGTACAGGCCAATAATTCCAGAACTCTGGGAGGCTGGAGCAGGAGGAGTACAATTTTGAGCCCAGCCTGGGCAATTTAGCAAGACGCTGTCTTAAAATGAAAATAAGAAAGGGCTAGCACTATAGATGAGTTGAAAGGCACTGAGTCTAATGTATATAATTCCATGTGTAATATTACACACAAAACCAATAAAACAAAACAAAAATCACAAGGGATAGATTTCTGTTTGGCATTCTGTTTCTCTCTGCTCTTGAAAGGAGATTGACCAAGGATTCCTCAGGTGTGGTTGGATTTCCAATTCCAGTTTCTTTGAATGAGGAATGTGAGAAACTTATTTAGCAAGTGAACAGTACAGTCACATAAAGCCACACTTTCCTTCTACCAGTGCAACAAAATCTTCTTTCTTCTGTTCACCACAAAGCACCTCCATGAATGTTTCCAGCTAGAATGTTTACTGGTTAGAACCAATTCTGAGCAAAGGAAATCCGAGGAAACATTCTGCTGCTAAGTGAGTGGTAGTGGCCGTCAGGAAAGAAAGCGAGCAGCAAGCCACGTCTTCCTGCCCGTTATGCTACGTGAACGTGTGGTACTCAGAGGAATTGCCTCGAAGATGTTGAAATAAGTCATTTGCATAATCCCACAGAATTTCCATGGGTGTACACTGGATTTCTTTGTAATTACCCTAATTTATTTAGAGATATGCATTTTCTGACTATATAATTGGACTTTAAGAATCTCTTCATGTCTATAAATGATGTGTTAATATGCAATTACATTGAAAAGTCTGCAATGCAGAAGCAAGCTACAGCCCACAGGTACGGCACTTAGGCATACAAAGGCAGCTCTCCTAGGGTTGATTACCGCCAAATTAAAAAGAATGCTTTACCCCTGGAGCTGGATAATAGGCTGATTATATTAACAGCTTATTCATGTTCCACAATTGTCTGGAAGGAAAGACGATACTGTTCACACTTCATCTCTTCTGCTGGACAGTATTGTGTGTGGGAGGAATTAGCAGAAGAGATAAAAACAAAAAACAAAACAAACAAACAAAAAAACTCCAGAAAACAAAAACCCACCTGGGATTCAGACCCAGCTCGCTAATCAGGGGTTTAAGTAGACAGATGTGTTTTTGTTGTGTATTCAGAAGATCCGAGATACCTCCCTCCCCCCAGCAATGAAAGCTCTGACTTTCAATCTGCGAGGGTAATTTTGAGCAAAGGATTTGAAGGTCTGTGTTCTTGGCCTCTTCCAAGGAGACCATGCTCAACTGCTCCTTCGCCCTAGTTCTGACTATGAGGTCTGTCTTCTGACTCTTCCCTGAATGACGGGCTTGGACAACATGTAAAACAATGGGCTTGTATTTTTCAACAATTGTATTGCAAAAGAGAAGAGAAAGTTTAGACATATTCGATCAGAAGTGTTCAACTCACAGCCTGCTTTTTTTTTTGTTTTTATTTTTGGTTTTTGTCCTTGATTTTAAAATATTATAATGAAAAAATTTTAAAAGGAATTTTTAAAACTTATACACAATACAATGACCACATTACGTCTTTTATATATGTCTAAGACAGTTTCTCTTTACTCAAACACACAAGATCAAAAAAAAAAAAAAAAAAGCAGTGGGCTATAGGCTGACTATGCCTGTATTAATTAAATGATAAAGGTCCATTGTGGCTGGTTCTGGCTCCAAGTAAAGAGTGACAGGTGTTCAGAGAGGAGATGGATCCCAGTAGATTGGAACTCTTTCGTGCAAATTGATCAGCCTGTGTCAACAGGAATTAGCAAGGCAGAATAGTTTAGAACTCATCTTACTACAAAAGAGATAAGAATTCCTTTGGGGTTAAAACCTGATAGAAACACATGACAAAAATAATGAAAATAATGACCAGACAGTCAGCACATTGATTTTTTTTTTTTTTTTAGTATCTTCTGTCTGGGACTTCGCTTATTCTTTTAGCAATGCCTTTCATAAAGCAAGAAGCATTTCTTTCTTTTTTCCTTTCCATTTATTTATTTATTTATTTATTTATTTATTTATTTATAGACAAGCTAGTCTAAGCTAGTCCTGAACTCACTATGTAGGCCAGGCTGGCCTAGAACGCCTAACAATCTTCCTGCCTCTGCCTTACAGACGTGCATCACCATGTCCAGTTTATGTGGTACTGGGACTTGAATTCAGGACCTTGCGCTTGCTAAGCATGCACCCTAACCACTGTGCCATTCTGTTCTCAAGTAAAGTCACACTTGGAAGTGTGTCTTTCGTGGAGTGTGCTTTTGGTAGCATGTTCAAGCCTCTCGGCTGACCCTGAGCTCCCACAAATTCTCTTCTCTCTCTTTTTTTTTCCCCAAAACCCGGGGCTGTGTGTATGCTAGGCAAGTGCTCTACCTGTGAACTGCATTCCCCAATTCATCCTTTCTTCATAGTTTTGCATTTTACATCTAGGTAGATAATCTCATTTGAGTTAATTTTTGTGTGTGGTCTAAAATCTGTGATCAGGTTTATTTTTATATTGTGGATGTCTAATTGCTCAGTACTGACATTTAAAAAAGCAAAGATTATTTTTTTTTCTGTTGAATAGCCTTTGTCACAGACCAGCTTGCTGCCTTGTGTTGCGGGAATCTCAGACAGAGAGGCAGGAAGGCAAGGCTTACTCAGGAGCGGTCTCGTCGGTGCCAGCACTTGACGCGGAAGATTGATATCCAGAGGCTGGCCCAGAACAGAGGAGGACTCTCTCTTATGTCCAGTTTTGGCTCTGTTGCCTCCCCTCTGTGTCAACATGCAGTTGTGTCCATCACCTGAAAGCCGCCAGGCTATGACACTAATATTAGAGGGCCACGCTAGGGCTGCTCAAGTTCATCCTGGTGCTACTAGGGCCTGGTTGCCTTTCCCCCTTTGTTCTGGTAGAGGCAGGTTCAAGACCCTACCACATTTATGTATTCGTGGAGGAGGTGTATTTCTAAGCTCTCTATTCTGACCCTAGTCTGTGTGTCTATTCTTTTACTATTACATTGATTTATAAAGAAATAATCTCAAAGAAATTGAGGATTGTCTCAAAATCACACGAACATTAAAGTTGAGGAGGAAGAATTTGAACTCAGGTCCTTTGAAGTAATATGCTATATTCAGTTCTTAGTCAAAGTATCATAACTGATCTGTTTCCCTTGCATTCTCTTCGTTGCTCATGCAGCCGATAGCACATCAATCATGCAGGGGACACAGTTAAAGCTACTGAGTAAGCGATATATTTTTCATAACAAGCTGTCTGTCTACCTGTGTAATCTGAAACTTGGCACTTTCTAATTTGAGGTTGATTGCTTTATTGAAATATACACGGGTGCAAATTAGAGCTCAAGTCCCTTTACAATCTAAGACGGAAGATTCTGGTAACACTGTACTTGCTGGATAATGGCATGGGCCGCTAATGGGCAGCTGCAAGACCTTCCCTGTTGCTGCTGCTCCACTGTCTGTTGGGAAGGGCGGGTAGGGAGAGAGCCTCTGATTCCGTTTTGCTGAGAGAAACATTTGCAGGACTTGGTTTTGCTACCATGCACTCCTTTTACAGAAGGAAAGGCTTTAAGGGTTCTTCTTTTTCAGAAATCACTAATAACTTAGGTTTTATGAGGAGTAATATTTTGTACATATGGTTAATTCTTTTCAACTTGAGAGACAGGCTTTCACAGCCAAAGGACTTCTTCTCTTTGTCCCTCTCAGCAATTGTTCAACCAACAATGAAAAGAATTCAAGTCTTAAGTCACATTCTGTGAAATTCAGGTGAGATCCCAGCTGAAACTCTGCCTAATGACTGAAGTCTAAACTTTGACATTATCACCTAGGACAATCAGGAATGTTTCATGATGTCTCAGCGGGTTGTGCTTAGAGGATAAATGATAATCTTATTACGTTCTTTCTGTCCCTGGCACAGTTTTTACCAGTAATGTGCTCCAGATAATTTAGTATCTGAGACATAAACCCTACCTCCTAGCTATTTTATCCTTTTAAAATTTAAGGTTTAGACATAATTTAGAAGAGATGTAGATCATCAGATAGGGTATTACAAGGCTCCTAAAGTGCGATTCCTTATGAATTTGAGATATTTGGAATGAAAAATACCTATTATTATTATCATGATTATTTAATTATGTGCAGTTTAATAACTGGCATATTGATGTATTATATTTTCCCTTTTATTGATATGTATAAGTGCAAAACTTACAGTTTACGTTCATCTTGAGCATTTTGTGCACATACATATCATGGCAACGTTAGAAATCCATCCCCTCTCTCCTTTCAACCCTCCCCACTTGACCCCTGAGATCCCATTATTTCCCACGTTAAGTTCCATGCGATGATTGTGATCTGGGTTTTTCATTTCAGAGAAACCATTCGATATTCCCACCTTCTGCTTCTGACTCACTTCACTAAGCGTGATTGTCTCAAGTTGCCTCCATTTACCTACAATAGTCTCCAAGCTATCTGTCTTAATAGATGAGTAGAATTCCATTGTATATAAATACCACAATTTGTGTATCCATTAGTCTGTTGACGGGTATTTTGTTGATAGTAATACAGAAGTACATATTCTATTAAGATGATTTATAAACGGAAATAGTTAGACTTTCTAAAAAGATAATTCTCAAATGCTATCTTGCTTTGTGTACGTGTGTTTTAATTTGTGCATGCTTGCAGCACAGAATAGTGATATTCGTTTTATAGAACTGATAAATGTGTATAACTTACCCTGATCATTTTCAATCCCTTTCTCTACTCTTTTCCTCGCCTCCTCTGTTTGAACTCCGTGCCCATCTCCAAGAGTCTGCTTTCTGGTTTTCTATCATACTTTGCTTGCTTATTTATATTTAGGTTTCTCATATAAGAGAATGGAACATGCTACATTTTTAATTAGTAATGAACGCTCACAGAACACAGTGCTTTCCTGAATTCTCAGAGCATATGGGCAATGAGAGGAAAATCTCTGGACCCTGACACAATTCTACTTTGAAAACAGGTGTTACATGCCATATGTTTATTATAATAAATGCTTATAGAAAGTCTCTCTATAATATATGCTTATGAAAAGTCTTAAGTTCCCTGTTGAACTTGTCCAGGACTAGTTTGGAGGCTTGTGCTCGAAGCTGGGTGAGCATGAGGGCTAAAGGTCTTACAAGGATGGATCCGGACCGGTTCATAGTCACAATGGAGAGAGACTCTGGGAGTAGATCTCCTTCTCCAGGGAGAATGAGCGGCTCCTGCTTTGGCTGTGAGCACAGTGCTTTAAATGTCTGATAGAAAGGTTTTCTGGCCCTTCTATAAAATGAACATGAAGCTTTTACAATTCCGGTTAACCAAAGACAAGCTTTTAGATTAAAATAGTAGTAGTAAGGCCCTAAGCACTCAGCGGTATCTAAGGAGGCACTGATGTTAGAGGTTTCACATTTGGAGTGTATGAATACCACCAGAGGCTTGGTAGGAAAGTGAGTTTCTGGAAATCACCAAGTTACTTTGATACAATAAATGTAAGATGAGGTTTATAGTTTTGAATTTATGAAAACCAAGTATTTTGAAGCACCTAATGAAGTTCTGATTTTTAAAAAACTTTGCCCTAATATGAATTTTTATTGTAAGAATAATACTCTCATATCTATTCCATATATAATTGGCATAATATTTCATTAAGAAAGTAATTGATTTTGCTCTTTTGTTTTAGCTAAACCATTTACTTTTAAAATAAAACAAATGAAGTTCTGAATTTTGAGAGAGAAATTGCTTTAGATTAATTAAAACCTTCCAAAGTAGTTTTTTTCTGGTATTTATTCATTTGCTCACCACTCCTAACTTCCTTCTCAAGTTTCCTTCCTCTTCCATTTTAGATCTTACGGCTTTATTTTTATTCCTAACTCCATTTTTACCTCTTTTTTCTCTTTTTATATCTAGTCACTTAGAGATACAACGTTCCTGTAAGACTGGAACTAAATTTAGGAAAGCTTTTCATTTTCAAAATTTCTACCTTTTATTTTAACTTCCTACGATGGTTGAGATCCAAAATGGCCCACAAAATGCTCATTGTGTTGAGGAATTTCTTCCTACTGGGCTCTCAGGAGATCAGATAATGTGTTCTATGAATGCATCAGTTGGGTACTCCACGGATGCGACCATGATTTGATGGCGATATTGGAGATGATGGAAACAGGAAGTGAGATGATTTACAGTTCCTCTTTACAGAGAGCTCCCTGACCCAAATCACAGTTAAGGCCCTGAATCACATCAAAGCGAGGCTCTGACTCAAAGCAGAACACGGAGTGGTCTGTGACCAGTGAAGTCAGACAGAATGGCACCAATTACCCTACCATGCTTGGATGGAAACAGCCACTGGTATTGACGATGGGATGGGTCCCTGGCTGGCAGTTATGCCCAGTTGGAAAGTGCTACTGGCATGGAAACACGTGGGTCCTAAATATAGATAATTTTAGGTAATTTTCTTAAGGCAAACAAATGGGTTGAGGGATAAGGAACTATGTATTTTTTAGAATTTGTGAGTTAGCTTGATTCAAAATATTTACTACCTGCCAATCTCATGTGCAAATTCTCCTAAGCATTCCTTTCTAAGTATGTGTTCCTGCTTTCCCTTGGTTATAAAAGCTTGCTGTGAAAAATGAAAAAGGCCCATCCATGAGATGGTTCCATGAGTCTGCCCGAGTAGACATTCACTGCAGGTCCGATCCACACTCTGCTCATCCACTTCTCACGCTGGCTGTGACAATTTTCCAGAATCAAGTTAATGCTTCATTTGTTTCTGGCTCTCTAGGGCTGACTGTTACATTTCCAGGTAGCAGGCAAATAACAATAATCTTTACAGTCTTGGTCAAATTCAAGAGCAGAGATACAAAGTAGCCATGGTGATAGAGAGGGAGCATTTTCCTTGTGATGATTAAAGAGATTATTATTATTATATGTTCTCTCACTTCAAATATTTTGACCCTGGATTGTGTATTAAACTTGTTTTTGTAACAGAAATAAAGCTAGTGGAAGTCTTTTATTCTCTCGTTTTACAAATTTAGCTCATTTAATTGTGAAGCTAAGAAATCTCAAAATCTGCAATGGACAAGCTGGAGTCTCAGGGAAGACAATGGTGTGGTGCTTATCTGAGTCTGAAAGCCTGGGAACCAGGAGAACCAATGTGCAAACTTCAGTGAGTCTGACTCTGAAGCCAAGGATGTAAGGTCCAATCAGCCCAGTCTGTCTGAGACTGATATCCTCACATGAAGGCAGTCAGGTAGAGAGAATGAAATCTTTCTTAGCATTTTATTCTACTCAAGCCACCAATAAATTGAGGAACACAATCAACTTTACTAGATTCAAATTAGTCTCTTCTGGAAATCCTCTCACAGACATACTCAGAATAATGTTCAACCAAATACCTATGCATCAGATGGGCCAGCCAAGTTGGCCTGTAGAATAAGTATGATGGCCACTTTTGAATTTTGCCGGCAGTGTTGGTACTATAAAATATCCATATATGAGCTACCATTTAGGGAAAAATAATACTGCTTCCACCTGTGGCTCTCCTCTCTCACCCACAAAAATTCCCTTACAGCTCCTAGCTGGAGTAGATAGGATCAAGGGGCATAGGAAGAGCCAGAGTTTTGAGACCTGTCTCTTTGCATATGGTTTAACTAGAGTCTTACCTCATTGCTTCAGGAGGTAACAGTGAAATCTGAGGACAGACCCTAATATAGGCCTTGCCATTGTGTCCTTATCTTTCTTGAATGTCACCTCCAGAAACAGGAAGGGAACCAGCTAGAATTTATAGGCACTGGTCTAGTTTTACCTACACACTAAGCACAACTGATGCGAGTTTGTCATAAATTCAATAACTGACTTTAGCATGCCGGATAACATTTTTTTTATTTCATTGGTTCTGTAAGTTTCTTAGTGCCTAATAAATAGAGGTATTACTTATGAGTATAAGTCAGGCATAATTTCTAGTCCTCATAGAACAGACAGACTGAGTTTACTGTTAGAAATGTGGTCTATCGCTGGTGCCTGTGAGTCTGCAATCAATAGTTTGATTATAAATAGTATGCAGGACCAAGATGTCATTCCGTTGGAGCAACTTTATTTTACTTGTCCAGTTTCCCAGAACATAGAATAAGATCACCAAACTCAGTGTAAGAAAATAAATGCTGAAAGGGAGAGAGAAGAAGAAAAAAAAAAACTTCTGATGGAGGTGATTTCAAGTTTTGGCAAAAAGTGACTAGTCAGGAAAGGTGGAAGGTCAAGAAGACATTTGGTAGAGGTTTTCTGCCTACCCTGGCCCCACTGCCGGCTCTAAGGGCATCACAGGAAAAATGAGCAAAGTACTTGGATAAGTTTGTGGGATAATAACAATGCAATTGAACAGCCCTCCTCAAGCTTATAGCCAATTGAGAAATGGATTCAGGAGTGTTGTATTTGGTAACTGAAATACTAGCTTTATTATTAGTAAATCTACTTTGAAGAATATCTAGAATATAAATGACTGGAATAAAAATGATTAATACTCTTCAGTCCCCTCTGGAAGAAATGTATTAAGGCAGACTCTCCTTCTCTGCATACAGCGATGAACTGTAATGAGGGAAGGTGAGTTTCTCCTCTTTATTATCTGAAGTTTTGAAATCAATGCATGTAAGTTTATGCCACATTGTTAAGTATCCCTTTCAAGCTCTTCCCTGGCTCATAAATGTCCCCTCCTCAGTGATAGTTAAGAAATTAAATTTCCATCCCCCTTTTCAAGGACCAGTTAGTCCGGATATAAAGAAAATAACCTTCATCACTAATGGTCTTTATACAGTTTCATGAAGGGCTGAAGCTTTACATGCAGTTCTCTGTGAGGGGTCGCTACATGTGAACTCTCCAGAATTTGGCAAGGCATGTATTTCACTGGAGTTAAATGGTAGCCCCAAGTTACATAATTGCAGAATTTTATTTTCTTATTTTACATAATATTTTCTCAGAATTGCCCTAAATGAATCACGGTACATTTGTACCTTGCTGTACCTTTCACATATGTCTCATTTAAGGTTTATAAAAGCCTATGAAGTAGAAGTTATTATTTTCCAATACATAAACAAAAGTAAGGTTTAGGGAAGGTAAACAACTAGTGAAGGTATTCTAGGTGAATACCAATAGAAGAAACAAAAATCCGGTTCTCCCAACCCAAATCCTACATCCTTTTCACTCTGCCACACCCTGACTGTACTTTTACCACCTTGGAACTTGGTAAAGAATTCTTTTCTTCTGAAATGAAGATCATGTAATTGGCTGTCACTTAACTGTCAAGGAGTATGAGAACACTTGGTTGCTTAAGGCTAGGAATGTCAGTTACAGAATGTTCTTTTAAATGCCCCAAAAAGGTACATGTCAGTAGATTTGGGGGCCCTCTGCCTCATGTTACTGATTGTGTGGCCTTTAGATGTGATCTGAAATAAAACAGGAACAATAGCTAGGCTTTTTGATAATAGAAACAGTGTGATACTATCTGGAAGTTGTTTATAAGTCATGAAATCTTATATAAATATGCTAATTTTTAATGGTTCTAATAAGAGGAGCAGTGATAAGGTGAAAACAAGCAATTTATTTGTGATATATTTCATGATTATCTTTGTTATGCAAGGGTAGTATCCATCATTGATAGCCTGTTTTTCCTGCTTACAAATGAGTGGCTAGAGAAGTGAATTGGATTGCAAACTTGATGATTTTTTCTCTCACAGTTATTATTAGCATATTTGTGATACATAATTATATTAATTTAAAGAGAAATATAAAAGACAGATGGTAGAAAAAAAGGGAGGTAGACTTTGTGGAGAGGGGAAAGGGATTTGGAATGGAGGGAGATGGAAGGGCAGGAGGGAAGGAGGAATTTGAAAGGATTATGATTTGCTGTGTGTGTACCAATTCCCCGAGTTGATGATTTGCAGAGAGCTTTTTAACTTAATTGACTACAGCTAAACCTTACAAATCCAAGAGTTGATTTTGTGAGGACTGTGTCCAAAGTAGGAAGCTTACATAATTGTAAAGCTACATATTTATTGTTGGGCCCTGAGGAATAATTTCTTCACTGAAATATCTGGAAAACCCATGAATATAATGCTGTGTTATTTGCATCTTTCTTCCTACAACAGAGTATCAAAATTTTCTAATTCTTAAGAAATTGTTCTTTCAAAATTAATTTATAGAGACTATTAATGCCTGGAAGAGTTTTCTGAAATCCATTTTTTCCTCCTACACAATCTTTTCCAGGTATATTTGTTATTTGTTTTATTACTTTTTCAATTAGTGTCTGGAATCATAGGCCAAGATTAGGCTAGCCATTTGGAAAAGGTCTATCAGCAGTGCAGTGTGGGAATATGCACTAAACCTTGGGCGCTGCCTCTAGGTTTTTTGTTATATGGTGAGGATATTAAGTGAAAATACACGCTGTCTGCTTTTAAGGGACTCAGAGTCTAAGACAGAAGGAACATATGGGACAAATGTGATGGTGAGTAGGCAGCAGAGACCACAACACGAGGCTGCTCTCGTGGCACTATACCTCACTCCCATGACCCCCAGAGGTAACCCAGGTCTCAGGTCAGGACTACCCAACTCTTCCTTAATCTTTATTAAACTTGAAAAAAGGAGGCCTCTTTTTTTCTGAAATATTTATAGGTAGAATGTGTGTCCAGAAATGTGTGTGGCTGTGTCTCTTGCCACAAGGTATAAAGCTGCTTTGAGACAACAGAGATCTGAAAACTAGGCAGTGCCAGGTAGAAGAGACTCCTGACAAATTTCATGTCTGGCCGAAGCATCTTGTCCCCTCTCATGATTTGGTTGCTAAATCCAACGAATATTTCTTTTGGTTTGGCCTTAGTTTAGTTCTTGTTTTTAAGCAATCACAATCATATAAATTACAGGTATTTTAATAAAGGTATGAACTAAGAATTATTTGTGCTTAAAACACAATAATTTTACTTTTAGAAGTGCAGTTGAACTTTGTTATTTGCAGATGCTATCACTGTGGACTTCCTACACTAAAATTTACTTTTAACCTGAGAGCCATAACTCACTCTTTTTCAGATCATTTATGAGCGTGCATAGAAGGATGATTTTTGAGTTTGTCAATGCAGACATTCTCAGCAAAAGGTGAACAATGTAACAGTGAGCATTCTTTGGCATATTTCATACTTATCATGTCATTTCCATGCTCTGTTTAGTAGTATGTTTTTTTATTACTGTTGTCGGTAGTGATCTTACTATGAGACATTGCCTTCACATGTAGTGCTAAATTAGGTTTGTTCCTAAATGCAAGAAGGCTGGGAAGTGCCAAACAGAACATATGTGTGTCAGGTAAGCTGCATTCAGACATGATCTAGATTGCTGTTGTCCATGTGTTCAATGTTAATAAATTAATCATATAAGTTAATAAGGTCAGGAATACATGAAACGAAATTGTGTGTTGACCAGTTGACAAAAATGAAATGTGAATAGAGGCTTTCAGGAACCTAATCTTGTATTTCCTGAGGAACAGCTCCTCGGACTGACTAATTTTGTGTTAACGATAACTTTAGAGTACGTGACTATCACAAATAACAACATAGTCACCTCCATTTCCAAATGTTATATTTACCGAGATGTTCATAGAAACACAGTATTAGTGACTAGCTAGAGAAAAGCTAAATGTCCAACAAAAGTAGTTAAGATATTATTTGACTATTGTAAACAACAGTTCTGTGGATATATTTATGGTCATATAATATATTTATAAGATTAATAGAGTTGCTGGAACTAAATTCACCAGCTTAGAACAACTTGAAACAAAGAGCCATATCTTACTTACCTTTTCATCTGTATTGATCAGCCTGGCATGCGGCAGGTACAGCCAAGCATAGTCAACGTTGCACTGTGAATGCCCATCAGGCGTAATTCTGCACATGAGATCTAAACAGAGGTCTTTAGAGTAGAAATTCATGAAAAGCTATTTTTTTTTTAAAGTGCACAGCCTCCCTTGAAGCATTTATATTTTGCCTGCTTCCCTTCCTACTTTTTTCAGTTGAGATGATGCCTTCGGTGGTCTGGTTGTTGTTTATCCTCCAAAGATTCATGTGTAGGGGCTTGGTTCTCTTAGTGACGATATTGGGAGCTGGGACCTTTAAGAGCATGGACACAGTGGGAGGTCATTGGATCTGTTGAAAGTTGAGCCCTTGGAAGAGATTATGGGACTTGATGGCTCTCAGATTTCCTGCTTGCCATGCGATCTCTTATTGCCAAGTGTAAATTCCCACCATCTATCACGGAGCCCACACCTGAGGCAGCACAGGGCTACTCAGACCTTCAGCTTCTAAAACTGTGAGCTAAATAAAACTCTTTTTCTCCTCAGGTTAGCCTGTTTCAGGTATTTAACCATAGTAACAAAAAATGGACTAATTCAGTGTCGAATAGTATAAGGGTCCATCTTTTGATGTTAGTTTGTGAAGTCTGGAGTGTTTCCTAACACTAAGAGACACTCCTTGGACCGTGACTGTTACATGTTCTCTTTGTTGAGTTGTATAATACAATTACCTTTAGTTCCATATAATCAGCTAACTTCATTGAGAAAAGATGTACAGACATTAAGCACATGAAAAAATGTTCATTTGCTACCAATGAGAAAAATACAAACTAAAATTACAATATAATTCACACCAATAAAATGGGAAGAATTGGTCTGTTTTCACAAAATGCTGGAGAGAATACATAGAAATAATAAAAAAAGTATTTCATATTTCGAGGACAAAAAAGTTGCAATTACTTTTGAAAAGCAATTTCTCACTATCTATAGCAGTTTTTTTTTGTATTTTACAACCTAATAATTACAGGTATAGAACTATAGCTGGAAATACTCAGGTGTATGTGGCCAGAAAGACAGAAGAATATCCACAGTCACATTTTTGGTTATACAAAAATATAAAAACAACCTATGTGTTCACTACGAGAAGAATTATTGCACACATCATAATATATTGATAAGATGACATACTGTAAAGCAGTTAAAATAAATGTCTCCTATATGCATATGGCTAAATCTCAAAGACATTTCATGAAGTGAAGGAGTAATGCACAAGATTGTGTATTGTATTTGAAGCTTTGCAAACAGATGATATATCCATAAAAGAAGTCTAGCGAGAAAATAAAACTGTAACACTATGAATGAGCATGAGCAACTCAAAATTAGATGCTCGTCTGGTTATTTTTGTAGTGAGATATAGCAGAAAGGAGAAGGAAGGAAGGCGCATGATCTTGTGCTTTTCTGTGACTTTTCTTTGCAGAATAATTTGAAGCAAATTACAGAAAAGAGTCAGGACATCAGTGGGGCGAAACCACAGACTACAGACACGTGCTGCATTTATTTGGTATGTATCTGAATGTTTCAGACATTCAATAATATAAAAATTAATGCGTATGGGTCCAGATGTAGAGCCTCACACATGAAATCCAAGAATTCTGGGAGAATGAAGCAAGAAGATGTCAAATTTAATTCCAGCCTGAATAATTTAGCCCTGTAGAAAGGTCCTGACTCAAAACAACAACAACAAAAATTTAAAAAGGGTTAGGGATGTAGCTTTGTGTGAAGGATTTGGGTTGACTCACAGTACCACAAAATAAAATAATAAAGAGTCAGTGATGTGGATTTGGATTGACTTCAAAACATCTCCCACATTACTAAGGGGCCAAGGGAATCTAGGCATTGAATGCTGAAGCAAAGGTGAGTATGACAGGGGATGGCTCTCACAGGACGAGGATGTGTGTGACAGCAGGCAGCTCACAGGACAAGGTCTAACTACGCAACTGGTTTCTTTTGAGGAGCTAATAACGATTAGCAGAGAGGAAGCAGCATCATGTTAAGTTGCCAGGTTGTCCTCCCGTGAGATGCACCTCTAAAATTTACAAAGCATGTTCACCATAGTTTTTAACTTTTATTTTTCCTACAAATTAAATAGAACACATCATTCTCATTTTGACAACAAAGCAGTATATTCAGGTAGGCGACTATTTTTATGTATATTTTACAGTAATTTAGAGAGAGTAGAAAGAATCGTATTAATGCCCTCATATAAAAACGCATTATAAATTTTTTTCAAAGTAATAGAATTTTAATAAGATATTTGGTTAGAAAGTATGCTTATCTTTTAATTTCCCGAAGGGCACATTTCAAAGATACACTGGAATATCCAATGTCAAACTGGAAATGTTGGACAACTGTGAAGTCTAGCACCCTGCTCTTTTTTCCCTTTAATTTCCCAAAAGCTGGAGAAGACATGCATTCAATTAGCCTGATAATTTTGAAGCTTATGTAACATGAGTACCAGTGGATTTTAAATTTCATGAGCAAGATACTTGAGGAGAGCCAGTATTGGAGGAGCATCTTCCCAGTTTCAGAATTATAAAACCAATGCTCCTTCCGTATCTTGGGAATTTACAGTTGGCATCAGGATTTCTGTTTCAGTGCCTTGAGCAACATAAGCCAACACCAGCCCCATGGGTTGCTTACATTAGGGTATAATATATTCCACAGAGTGAATTCATCTGGCGGAGATTATGCCAGTGCTATGCTAAGAAAATATGAATAGCTGCATCAATTAGTTTGACTTTCAAATTGTTTTTTACAGAAGCTGGAAATGAAAAATAACTACAAAGTTAAGTGACTGCAGAAAAGAGCCTATAGCGTCAGTAACATGTGCTTTCAAGAAGCTCATTTATTTAATTTTGAGTAATAGGGTCATTGTTGGTTTAGCCACATTCTCCAGAACCACTGGAAAGAATTAATCCACTGAGCAGCCATCCTTACATTAGAATGACCTCAAAAGAACATCGGTGCTGGAGGAAATGAGATTGCAATCGTTATACCAGGAATCCCATTTGGAAGTCAGGATCCTTCACGCAGTCAGAGTCCTAATTTACATCATTCTCGTAAATGGAATAAACATCTTTTCCAAGACCCTATTAATGGGCATTGTCTAGCACCATGTCAGAACTTATAGATGGTTCTACAATCCATGTAACACCCACAATAATCTTTTGTCTTCTTTAATCAGACTGAAGATTTTTATATTCACGTGTCACACAATGTTTTGTGCAGTGGCTGCAAGACAGTGCATGCTTAAGTAGTTATGTATGCTTCTTGCAAGAAGCGTTAGGTCAAGTAAAAATCTCTGAGAGTATAAGGAAAACTTTTCTCTTTACAAAATATCAAGTGCGTAAAAGACTATTTCCCTATTTCCTCCAGTCAGTGCTTTTTTTTGTTTGTTGGTTTGAGGCAGGGTCTTGCTCTGTAGTCCAGGCTGAGCTCATTATGCATTATGGTGCCCAGGCTGGTTTGAGCTCATGGCAATCTTCCTGTCTCAGCCTCCTAGTGTTGGAATTAAAGATATGTGCCACCACACCCAGTGTATGTGGTGCTGGGGAATTGAACCCAGGGTCTCATGTTTGCTAGGCAGGCCCTTCAACCACTGTGCCACAGCTCCAGCCCCTCCAATCGTCTCCTTATACTTCCTCTATCTTGGATGTGTGAAACAGTGTCTGGAAATGAAATAATTATTTATTAAATGAAAATCTAGATATATGAATTAAAGAAATTTATTTACTGAGTGGGTTGAAGGTAAATAAAATTATTAATAGAGGAAAATAATAAATTAAAAGAATTAATTATAGGGTATTGATACAGTAAAGTAACAGCAATGATGTCATCCTACAAGGCTGTGCGTGAGATGGGGAGGAGGGTCACAGGGCAGAGGCCGGGTGGGGTTGCTAGGAGCAGGTAGGACAGGTTGCTATTTGATCACACAAAAACCTTATAGAGGAAGATGACAAGCTTTTTGAAAGATTATCAGTGGAGACCAATTGAGCCACACCTCGCAGGGACAAAGCCAAAAGTAGAGTGCTGAATCTGGTGAGTGTGCACGTTACAGAAACATGAGTTTATGCAAGGACCACATGTGACAGTAAAACTTTTCCATGTAGCTGATATAATAATCATAGTTATATTCCATATGCTTATACACACACATCTTACTCAACTATAATGTAGTTACAAGTAAGTCATTTGTACTCACTAATCTGATTATATAATTTAGTAAACATTAACTTATCACTTGTGGTTTTAGGTCGAGATTAATTTGGAAATACAGATTATAGAACAATGGGCTGTGAGGTGTGATGTTATCAAGACAGCATTCTCGCTGTCTTCCTTCTCCTCTGTCCAGGTCACCATCCAAGAAAGCGTACTTTCTGGAAGCAAGCACCAGAATGGAGACACTATTTAAAGAATAAACACCCGTACACAGAAAAATGTCAGAATCAGTTGCCATAAACAAATCTTCAAAGCATTATACAGCATCGTCTATAAAAAGAACTTCACGGATGACTTCAACTAATCCTTTAAATTAATTTTGAATTTGATACTATTCAAATATTTCACATCATAAACATATGAGAGAACTTGCCAAATTCTTTATACAAATTTAACATTATACAAGCATAAATAGCCTTATAAATAGCACGTTAAACAGGGTCTGAGGTCTTAGCTTAGCTGTTAGAGCAATTGGCTAACAAGCACAAGGCTCTGAATTTGATTCCCCAGCACCACATAAAATAGATGTGATGACACAGCACTTAGGAGACTGAGGCAGAAGGATGCTCACGAGTTTGAGGCCAGCCTGAGCTTCGTAATGAGCTCAGGACCAGCCTGGACTACAGAGCAAGACTTCTTCTAAAAAAAAAATCCACATTAAACATAATATCAAGACCATTCTCTTTTCTGATAATAATGGAATAATCTTAATTACATCATTAATAAATACATTCAAGCAGCATATTAACAGTTATACATACATTGAAATATTAGAAATTATGTATTTAAATATTAGCAAAATATTCATGTAATAACACATACACTATGATAATATCTATTTTATTCAGGCGTTCCAAATTACTTGGGATTGAACAAAGTGGTTAATCAACAAATCTGTTATCTTTTTAAAAATTTCTTTTTTTATTTTTCTCGTGTTAGATAATAAAGCATTATGTAGGATTTTTGGGAAACTCAATCTTGTTGATCTTTACGTTTCTATAGGAAATTTCAGTTATATTTTCTGTGTACCTGCATTTATTCAGTATTTGAATTTTCCCATCAACTATAGTAGGTCTTTTTAAAAAAAATCTGGATATTGAATGGCTTTCCTCATGTCTAAGAGTTTAAATGTTATACTTCAAGTAGTAATATAATTTTCTGTATTAATTATTACCAATAATTTAAATATGTTTACCACTGACTTTCTCATAGTCTCTCATCTTTCCTCTGGTATGCTTAAAAACTCTGTGACTGGTTAGCCCTGTTAGTGTTCTTATGTCTTTAATTAAGTCTATTAATTATACTTTCCTTTTGGTCTAATTAGTAATGCTAATTGTTATTTTCCCTCACGACTCTGAAGATAGCGTTCTATTTTTCCCACCTCTATTTTACAACTAACAAAGAGTCCATGTATGCTGCAGTTTCAATGTAAACAGTGTAATTTTTTAAATCTCTGGTGTGCATGTATCATTCTTTATTCCTGATGGTCTACAATTTCATTTTACTGTAACATGTACAGCTAACTGGACACAGAGATACAGTGAGAGAGATGCTGACATAAGTGAATCCTCTGACAGTCAAAATCTGTATCCTTATTTCTGGAAGATTCTTAACGACCATTTTTTTTCCATTTCTCCTCTGTTCTTCATTCTTGGGAACGTACATTAAAGGTAATCCATTGTACAAAATGTTTCTAAATATTTATTTATGTATTTTTGTCTCTGCATTAATAAATTCTTTAGTGCTATCATTCAGTAACCTTTTAGAAAACTATGTCCAATCTAGGTTTTATAATATTTATTGATCTTTACTTCAAATTTTATATATTTCCTTTACAAAGCATATTTGATTACTGTAATTTCTATTTGAACTTTCTATGATTGCAATTTCTTTCATCACTGGAAGTCACATTTTAATGTATCCTTTTAAACATTTTAAAAATAATTATTGAAAATACCTTTTGTGTAGATAGGTATTCTGTAGAATTTATTTCATCTGAGCTATTTAACAATTGGAAGATTTTCTTTTTAGTGCTTTCCCCAAATTTTAACATATTTTGATGTTTTTGATGTTGGGTTCAGTTTTTGAATGTATAAGTTTTTCATTTTTCCTCATATTCTTCTTTTCCCTGCCCAATTCTAGCTTTTCCTTTTCTAGTCTTCCATTCTTAGTTTCTTTTACTCTTAACTTCCTTATTCCTACCTCCTTCCCTATACCAACTTTATAATTATCAATACCAGTTCTTATACTTAAGCTTGATGCCCCTGCCTGATGTGATATTGGATATGTCACAGAAGAAATGATGTGACCACTTGGAGCAATCTGTCTTGGCTGTGAGGCTTTGAGTTTCTCTGGTCAGCTTTTGTAACAAGTGTGAGTGAGGGTGCAGAGCGAGCACTCGCTCCTTTAGGGGAAGACAGATGGTTCTCAGACTCCCTGTGCTGGGGTGAGTCCCCCCACAGGGCTTTCCTCACTCTCTGCACACCTCCACCCATTCCATAGGAAGCAGGCTCCCTCTCCTTTATTTTGCCAGAGCCAATCCCTAGCTACCAGTTTAGCCTGCCTATTCTTTGACATTTTGATGATGTCTGAGAAGCTTATCTGTTTTTTTTTCTAGTGTAAATATGTCCATTTGTTGTTTGTGTTTGTGTGCATGTGTGTGTTTGTACAGCTGTCGATGTTTGTATGAAGTTGTTGCACTATTTTAGATACTCCATCTTACATATTAGAAAGAATCATGCCAGAATTACAATAGCTTAATATCCATTATTTTACTTCATTCATTTATAGTATACTTGAAAATCATTGTTTTGCTAATTGGGGAATAGTTTTAGAATTTTGAATCTTTAAAAATTCATTATAATATTTAGCTGTGGCTTCAATATACATGGATGTTTAGAGCATCTCTTTAAAAACTAATTCTAGTAGATCAGCAAGAAGCTATCTTTAAGTATTCTTAAGTATAATACTTTCTAAATTCTAATGTTCACATAGCTTATTCATAACACAATTAAGGAAACTATTAAAATTTGACAAACCAAAAAATAGCTTTTAAATTCTATCAAGACAACAAAAATCTCTTGAAAGGTTAGATGGCCTGAGTTAAAAAGAGTTAAAAACAACATACAACAGAGATACATGTATACCCATGTTCATAGCAGCACAATAACTAAGGTGTGGAAGACACCAAAATACCCATCAGCAGACCAATAGATTTATAAACTGTGGTATTTATACACAATGGAATGCTACTCATCTATAAAGACAGGTAGGGTGGAGACTTTTGTTGGTAAATGGAGGCAACTTGAGACCATCATGCTTAGTGATATGAGTCAGAAGCAGAAGGTGAAATATCGAATGGTTTCTCTGATATGAGAAGGCCAGATCATAATTATTTCATAGAACTTAATGTGGCTAATAATGGGAAATGGTGGGGAAGGAGAGGGAACGGGAGGGTCAAAAAGAGAGAAAGGAAGGATTTGTAACTTTGTCACAATATGTATGTGCAAAAAATACTCAAGATCAATGTAAACTTTATGTTTTGCATGTATACATATCAAGAAAATGGGAAAAATGAAAAAATGGTAAAGGAAAAGTAAACTCAGAAAAACTAATTTTATCACAAAAAGAATTCTTTTTATAGAGGATGTTGTATAATCCTTTATGTTGTTTTCTAGTGATCTAAATTAACTTAAAAATAACTAACTTAAAGATTTCATGCACAATAGAGCACAGAGTGCATTAGATGACTCTCAAATGAGGGAGAGCCAGGTCCTTGAAACCTTAGAGTTTCCCTGAATATTCTCCCCGCATCCAGCGCTGTGTGCAAAGTGGGAGGAACGTGATTCCTTCCGTGCCCTACACAGGCCACGCTGCTGTTGTGCAGCAGAATTATGATAGCTTAACACTGCTGGTTTTGGCTTTATGAGTTTTGACAATGTGATAACCAGGTTCTTTTATTTATATTGATTCTTGGAAGAGTCTCATTGATTAAGAGTGACACTACTAATATCCTGAAATTTTCCAGTGGCATTCTTAAATGTACAAAAATACATAAAACGTTTTTACAAAATGATACTCTAAGAGAAAAAAAAAAGAAACATTTATATAACCAGTTGTCTCACACGGACCTTCCTAGGCTACATGCTTCATTTAATTTTCTTTAAGATACATATATTAAAATACTTTAAAATTAGTACTAACTGTCAGAAGGTGCTTTACACTTTCAGAGAAAACCAGCCTTTAAGTAAATTCTCCTGGCTAATTCTGGTCACCCAGAACGAACCAAGCCCTGTGCATGTTATATCTTGTTAAGCAATTCAGCCAGCTAACCTCTTTGGTTTCTGATTCTGTTTTCAGTTTTCAGATATTCATTGATATCCACAAATTTCAGGTATCCTCTAATATCCGAAATACTTGCATTTTATCTTCTCAGCCAAATTATAAATACATTGACAGGAAAATTCCTTGTAGTGTAAGACCAGCTGAATTCCATTAACTTGACCTTGTTTTTAATTAATGACCCTTTACTACTCTCGTAATAAAATTCAAATTCTTCTACCTATGATATTATCAGCCTACAGTTGAGCGTCCGACCCACAGTCTTTGCTGAATTTCAAGTATTCTAATTTTATGGTATTTAAAAACTCTACTAGCTTAGCAATCTTTTTTTCAAAAAATAAATCTAGGATAATTTATGAACACATGGGTGAGTTTTCCTTGCCACCTCTTTCTAGTTAATAGACTAAAGCTTTGGGGGAGTCTGAGGTTATGCTAGAGGTAGGTCCCATGGGAGATCCTGTGATTGTGCCAAGTGTTATATCAGCAGCAATTAAATACATATAGTGGGTACATGGTCATCATCTTACAGATCATGATGAGCAACTTTGTCTGCCTGTCCACCTACATTTCTTATGGCCACAGGGACTCTAATAGCTCCAAGACCACAGCTATGGCTTCAACTTCCCTCCCTTCTGTGAATTCTGTAAGCCAAGTCACCTCAAAACCATAAATCTCATGACAGAACATACTGATTTTACAAGGTGAAGAGGAAAAGAATTTTCTTCTGTAGCCCTAATCCCTTTGCTCTTTCATTTAGCTATGAATGGTGGTTAAAATTCTGGATTCTGGGACCGGTTGTCTCCATTCTTATCTTACAACTGCAATTAGCAAGCTGCCTCTGTCATTCCTTATGTTCTCCAAGTGTCGATTTCTTCATCTACCTCCAGGGATTATTATTTTTGTCACAGGGTAGCTACAATTGTTAGCTGAGGGATTGCATGTAGAACACTTAGAAGAGTTCTTGGCGTGCAGTGATCTCTACGTCAGTATCAAGTGCTCTGCTCTTGCTGCTCAAGCAGGATGTGGGTCTTCCTAGATGGGAAGATGCTGATTGCTAAAGAGCTATAATTCTGTTAGTTCTAATTGAGACTTCCTGTACACCCAGCATTAAACTTGTATTTCTAGTCAGAATAGTTGAGCTCTTCAGAGAATTGCAGAACTAGGGCCAAATGTTGGGCCGTAAGACCTTGCTCCAGTAGGTATTGCTTAATGATACCAGTAATGATGTGGCTTTACAAAGCTTCTCTTCATCTCACAAGCAGAAAGCACTCTGTAGACATTACCACACAGTGAATTGGAGAAGTTGCTAGGCTACCAGTACTATGTTATTGTTTTTAAATTCCAAGTGATTCTAAATGACTTCCTTATATTTACATAGAAAACAGCAGAGCAGAGAGAAATCTCATTATGGGGCCTCTGAAATACCACCTGAAGATTTTGGCTTCAGGCTTCACAGCAACCAACTTTAGAGAAGCCTCCATCACACTCTCTCCATAATGAATGAGTCTTAATTGAGATCACGTTGCAATGTGAAATCCGGCAATACAACATCACAAATGAAATTTGAAATACATTCCTCTTCAGATAGATTCACTAGGTCTAGGAATCGTTAGTGTCACAAAACTCAGTGCACTTGACTGCTGGAGGGAAAAAGCAGAAAGGCAATTCACAATTTCAGCCCATTTGGTTTTCAGTCTAGCTTGACAAATACTATGTGCCAGGCAGTATGCTGCACACAGTTAGAAGTAAAAGTGGTCCTTAGGAGCACATGCGGAAATGAAATGCTACAATGGAGAATGCAAACAGAGATAAAGTATTAATATGTATCGATTCATACAAATATAACACTGGAGTCAAGAAACAGAGTAGATCAGGTCATACATTAAGATGTTACTTTTGGGTGGTACCTGGGAAACATTTGTGGAAAAGAGATCATTTAAATGAAGTCCTAAAAATGGACAGATTGGAAATTGCAGTGGATGGTTGACAGAGGAAAAACGCAAGAGGAAGGGAACTTTGCAAGCTTTGATTGATTAGAGCCTGGAGACAATCAAGCCATATCTTTGTATTCCCCAGAGTTTGCAGAACCTCAGGTTTACTTTTTTTCACAAGATTAAAGACACATTTCTTTAATCTGATTGAAAAGAGAACAAAAAAGAAATGGAAAAGGTGAGAAAGTAAAAGAAACTATTCAAATTTTCCTTCAAACCTCTTTCAGAGGAAGATGTCTGGTAACACAACATCACAGGTCAAACATACTCAAAATATCTCCGGATCACCTCCTTGGGTGGCTCACTTCAGAAACTACAACTGGATGACATTTCTTTTCTTCCTTCTTTAATTAAGAATGTGATAGTGGTGAGCTTTGTTCTCATCATCTCACTGATGAGACACTACAATTCTGCTGAATTCTGCTAATTGCAACCCACTTGTGCCCAGCGCTGGGGGGAGCATCAGCACTAATCAAAAGTATTTTTATTTCATTTTCTTACTTCCAAGGGTGGTAGGGAGGGAGGGAGGATGAAAAATACCTTGTACAACCTGGTTTTTAAAGATCTTGTTGTGGTTAGGATCTGGAGTGTCCCCCAAAAGTCTCATGTATTTTAATGTTATGAATTGTCTATGGAACCATGTGATGTCGGCGGATTGGGGTCTGGTCTGGAGGGGTGGATTGCAGTTAAGTTAGGATTAACGGTGTGTAGTGGCCACACCTGGATGCAGGAGGGACTGGGTACTGGGCGGAGACCTGAAAGGATACATAAGCTGCACCTGCCTTCCTGGAGGATGGGGCTAGTCTCAACTAGCCTCAGCTTGTCTTCCTGTTTGTCGGGGAAGCTGCCTCCACCTCTCTCTCTGCCGTGTACTTCAATTGTTGCCGGCCATCCCAAATGGACTGTGACCTTCGAGACTGTGAGTTAAAATAAACCTTTCCTTTCCTAAGTTTGTGGGTGTCGGGTATTGAGTCACAGCAATGAAAAAGTAACTCAGAAAGAGCTATCCAAAATATTTCCACATGAACTTTCAAAACTGAAAAGACTTTAAACCTGCTTCACTTAGCTTGTATATTATTTTTCCAAATAAAGCTGGATTCTCTTGAGGGACAGGAGCTGTTAATATACTCTGCAACAGTACCAGCAGAGGGCTCAGGCACAAGCCAGTTTCAAATGCCAATGTGTCAGTGCAGCCTTTTCAAAAAATGGTGGGCACAAAATTTGATATTCATATGCACTAAAGACCCTCAGCTCATACCTCATAACACGTAGAAAAGTTACATTTTAAAAATGGATCTGACTATAAAACTGAAAACTTCCAGATGACTAAATAGGTGAAAGTCCTTATGTTCCTGAGTCAGGCAACAATTTCTCACATAAGACACAAAATACAATCAATTTATAGAAAAATGGTGTAGTGGACTTCCTCAAAAGTGAGAACTCATATAAATGTTAGAATCAAGGCTGTTGCCCTGGAAACCAGTTTCTTTTCTTTAGTGCTTAGAGAGGCTATTTGAAGGACAGAAAAAGGCAAAGCTATGACATTAGTATGATCAACTAGATTGGATCACAAGCAACTAAAACTTGTGTATTGACATAAAAAGATCTTGACTATAGAGGCATGGAAGAACATTTTGGACTGGTGGAAAATTCTACCTCTTGATTGTGGTGCTGGTTGTATAATTGTGGGACTGCCAAAAGTCATGAATGCACTGAAATTGGTGAGTTTTACTTTACCTGTATTATATTGCAATCAATATCAACATGATTTTAAAAGTAATAGGAGTCATACATTGAAAGGAGAATTCAACTTTTGGCAGTTGATCCAGATGATTGTTTTTTCACTTGTGCTATTTATCTTTCAGGGATTATTTATATGTCTATTTATCCATATTTTAAAAAGTAATCATAACATTTTCAAAAACTGAATACACATATTCATTCTACTGTAGTTCATGGACTATGATATATGTCAAGACAGCTTTTTTACATAGGGTTTTAATAAACTTTTACAATTATCTTTTAGTATAGCCTTCAAAAATTGGCATTAATAGGAAGGACCTATAGCAAGCTCAATTCTGAGAATTGTGAAGGTTAAAGATAATGATTGGATGACTGTGAAGTCCAGCATGAGGAAGTAACTGCTTGAGCTAAAGCTGACCCTATGGTTGTGTTATTCAGATTTTTGAGATACTGCAAATGTGTTAATGACTTAACATTATTCTAGAATCTTCCATGACAGATAGCACATGACTGTTGGGGAAGAAAGGAACTTACTTAATTCAGCTCTGTAATATAACCTTACTCAGTCTAGTAAAAACAATGATAATGGTAATAAATAAAATAAAATTTTAATGTCTCGATGTATAGAAAAATAGACACTTGGTGTAGGCTTGTTCTTGTAGTCACACACTTCAGGAACTAATATTTAATGATTTCTAGCTAACCATTTCAGTTGCCGAAATGTCGTCTGAATATTACACTCATTGTCCAAAGCTTATTAGACACTGTTTTCTCCTTTTGTTTTTTTTAACCAGTAACTAAGCTATTAATATTCTCAATTTGGAAAAAAAATAAACAAATGAACAAAAAACTCCTTCCAAGCGACCAGGCTAATATTGGACCCAGCACAGGATTTCTTTAAGCCTTATCAGACGTACTTGTGCCACAAAACTCTACTACAGTAAAATCACTAAAGAAATTATCAGGGCTTTGATACATGCTTGAGTATTCTCCATTTTCAGCCAGAAGAATGTATCTAATTTTAGTATATTGGTAAGTACTCTGTATTTTGTTTTTCTATGAAGCCTAGACTACAGATTCAAACATTTTAAAAATGTTTATTAAGCCGTTGAAATCAAGGGGGAAAGGGAGATTTTTGAACTGATTCTGATTCAACTGAATGCTGGGCTTCAGTGACAGACTTTGCAATGCAAATTAAGACATTTGTCCATAATTTGAATGTTAGAATGCTGGGTGCACTCTGTGGACTCATTGAAATGTCAGGCAGCAATGAGGCTGTTCTCTGTCCCTGAGGATGCAGTAATGCTAGAACCAGGGCTACTGCCCTGGGGGCCAATTGATGACAAAAAAAAAGGAAAAACAGCTGCTATTAGCCAACTTCAAAGAGAATTGGATCAAGGCAAATCAAAATAGTAGATTTTTATAAAAACTGGTATTCTCTTCCATTACGGTCTGCATTCCCTTATTCTCCCAATGACTGTTTAAGTACATGAGCACCAGGCTGGGGATGAAACAGTGACACGAGTCCCCGTAATACTCTAGCTATAGTTATGACTTGTGTAAGTCATGAAACATTCCAAGTCACACCTTATCTGGGTCCAAAATGATAATATTTAAATTATTTCTTTGGTTTCTTTGGGCTTAAAGCCATGTTTTGTTGACATAGATAAGAAATGCGTTCTACTTGAATTTAGTATACACAAAGGCTAAATATATGTTAGCAGAAGAGTAATAATCCCAATTTCAAGGAACTTTCTCAATGTTGAATCTATGATATATGAATTCGCTTTACTCTGTAGCCCCATCAAAGTTACTCTTTGCATTGGTACTTTTACACTCAAGCCTTTTTCATATCCATAAGTGTCTTCCAACATCCACCCCTAGCACTGACACAATGAAAAGGCAATCACTTCTAAAGAAATATGAAATTTAGAAGATAGAGGAAGATGATGAGTAAAGCACATACTCTATCAATGGCCACACTGTTACACGAATATGCATGGATAGCATAATGATTTGCTTGTATAAGATGCTCTGAATGTATGCATGTTCTGTTTGTCTCAGCATTTCATATGTTCTCCATTATCCTGTGAAAAAGTAAGGTTACCATGATTTTCTACCTCTTTCAAGTGAAGAACAGTCTTAGCCTTAAGTTGAAGAGTTACAAAACTCAACATGTTAATGGGATCTATGACTCATCTTGCTCAATATTCTCACTGTTCAGAGGGGAAATCAAGCATCAGAAAAAAATAAGGATTTTTTCTAAGGACACATGGTTATACAAGAGACTTTATCTTTGATTCTTAGTCTATGCTCTTCCCGAAATATGGTATTACAGTGCCATGACAGAGCAGAGCCTCCTTTGCCCTTGAGAAAGCCAATTTGAGATGAGAATCATCATAATTTAAACTTACCTCTTGGGAGTATCAGCAGGACAATGGAAGCTTGTGAAGGAAGACACACCAATAAGAAAGAGAGGATTCAAGTGCTTTCTTGAGACGGGATTGTGGGTCACAAGATTTGTACTACCTGGTGGATATCTTATAATACTATTTCTTATTATTAACAGTTCCTTCTGTTTAAAGAATCTTTATTCATTAGAAACACATTGATTGATAATAAATTCTAAATTCTTTGCTCAGAAATTGTTTGAAATGGATTTGAATTAGGTTTGAGTTATAACCCACATGAGAAATTTGTTCCTTCTGGGCCCCATGGTGCAGGCCTCTGATGCTGGTAATTTGCTAGTAATGCTAGTAATGGGAGTAATGGCGGTACTTTGGAAGGCTGAAGCAGGAGGATCACAGGGTATCTAGGCAACTTAGTGGTACTGTACCTCAAATAAACAATGAAATGGGTTTGGGATTATACAACAGTTCAATCCCAGGAACTGAGAAAAGCAAAAATTGTTCTCTATTTTAAAAATTTTCTCTTTATAACATACCTAGTCCGGGACTAATAAAGAGTTAGTTCCTGTCCCTTTTTTTCTATGGTCTCTATTGAGCATTTTCTGTGCATTGTGAATTCATCACCTGAAGACATTGTGGACAGTTCTGTGCTTAAGGTGATAGGTACTTGTAGACTTTTGGAGTTAATTGGCAAGCTGTCCTCAGTGTTAATTGACAGTTCATCATGCACAGCTAAAAGTAACAAGAATTTCTGGAGTTTCCTTACTTCTTTACAGGCTTCCTTGGACTTGTGTTCAGCAAAGGCACAAGAACCAGGCCAACTTAGCATGAGCCTGACTCTTTACTCACCACTGGTGCACTTTGGGCCTGACCTGCAAAACTGAGCCTGAATTTTGTGGTATGATTAGAGTGACTTAACCAAGGATATGCCATCATGTGATGTTACAATAATCTTTCTGTGTGTGAAATCTCAAGCTCAAGTCTTAGAACACAACTCACCCCATTTCTGTGTGTTATGGGTGGAATGAATGTGTTTTGCTGGCTTTTATGTGTTGAAATCCTGGCACACCCCTCATGTCACACTGTATATTCTTCCAAAAGCCAGTGTACATTTCATAGACAGGGCACCAATATAAATACGGCCTTCTGTCATAAATGTTCTCTGCAAATAGCATGCTGTAGTTGCTAGGAAGTGAATAAATTTAGTGAACTATATATGCCTACTTGTGCCCCATCTCTGATGTGTCTTATGTGTTCATTAGCAGCAGACCACTGCTAAGACAAACAGATTTTTTGATCATTTCAATCCTTTATAAATCTCAGCAAATTTTAGGTTTGAATCTAATTTCAAAAAAGCCTTTATTAAGAAAATATATATCTCGCCTAAAGATAACTCTGAAGCACAACTTTATGATAAGAGGAAGCAGACATGTTTTGTGTACAGAATAGATATATTCTACACACACAAAAGCCTTCAAAAATAATATTCTCAGACTTCCATAGCAGAAGAGGCTAACAACTGATTGGCATTGAGATTCGAGGCCAACATACTGGTTTATTCTATTTCATGGGTAAGAACTTCTTTATATGTGCTTATAGCTTTTGGTATAAATACCCAGCACCTTGTGTAGCTGGAAACCTGAGTTCCAGTGACATCTGCCATAGTTGATCTCAGACGGTGGCTCACAGAGATCTGCTCAACAAACCAGTACATGTTGGTACAATTTGGTAAACTGGATAAGTAGATTTTTTAAAAATATGACTTCAAATTAGTCACAATAATGGGAAGAAAGAGTTTGCTTACTCTCTGTAATCCTTTATTTCAACTTACAGGTTGTAATTAATGATAGTAGTTTTCAAGACACAGAGAAAGTTTTATAGAAAGGCTTTATAAGTATTTTACAAACTGATGATTGTATAAGTACTTAATTGATTTGAAAGCATTGAACCACCCAGACATGTGATATGTTATAGGGTAAAAACCTCTAAATTGTTGACATGTCCTGGCAAGCTCTATGTATGTGTGTTTATATTCAAATCCTGGCAAAAGATGCTTGTTTAAATGACTAATTCTTCAAGAAATGTGTGTATATTGTTTAAGCTGCCCAGTTTATGGTAGTTTATTGGAGCAACTCTGACTCAGAAACTACATATGTGAACTTTATGTGAAAATATCAAGTTAGTGAAATTGTGCTACTTTCATGTAAATTCAGGTCTAGATTTGTCTGTTTACACATTAATGTGTGAGTAACTTCATGTTAATGGCACATAAAAACTTCAATAAATTAAATACCAAGAAATCTGACATATTCTGCCTACATTCTAGCTACTGACTCATTGTGTAATAACAACCGAATATGTAAAGGTTACATCATTGTGACACTGTATTCCAGATATTTTTAGTATTTTATTTTCTACTTTTAAATTCATGATGCTTGACCTAGGAAGATAATTTCATAGTACCTTTCAGTTTCAGAAGAAGAATTACTGAGAATATTAGCTATTAAATTTTCTACACTTGTAATACTTGTCTGGGAAAATTACATTTTGCTCATTACTGTGGCCAGCAATATACAGGGATGTGTTAGTTGTGAATAATACTGTTGATCGTATGTTTTAAAGATTTGTGTTTGCCAAGATGGTATCACAGTTCTTATTGACTGATGTTGAAACAAGCAAATTTGTAAACTTTAGACTTCAAACCTTGTAAAAATTAAGTAGCTCCTATTTTCGTTTAAATATTGGGGCTTGGAATAACAATACAAATCTGGAAATTATGGATTCAGGAGATCAGCCATTTGCATAAATCCTATTTTTAGTCTTCAAGGCTTTTCATGTAAAAGTTATGTCTTGACATTACTAATAATTGACAGCTTTCTTCATTTCTTATAGTAAAATTCTTGGGATCAGGATAACATCCAGCTACATTTGCAGTCATATGAAATAAAAATAAAATACCTGTCTATATTTATGTATATTTATTCTTTGAGTTATGTATTTTTTTCAGCAGAATCATATCTGATTAGTTTTCCTTAGAAGGTTATAAATCAAATTCAATTTTGTATATATCAGATGTTAGGCTGGAGATTAAACAGCTGCTCTATATAATTCACAAATGCCTGATCATAAAGAATATATTTGATTAGGGGTCTGCTTCTATCAGCCTTTCTCTTACATTTATGTCCTTTGTATTGTCCAATCCAAGGAACGCTTACTTTCTCATAATTAAAGTCTGAATCAAAAAGTACAAAAAGTAATAAATGAAAGCCACACAGGAAAGCTGGAGGAATGGCACCGAGGTTAAAGCGCTTGCCTAGCAAGCATAAGGCCCTGGGCTCAGTTCCACATCACCACATAAAGCTGGCTGTGGTGGTGCGTGCCTGCAATCCCAGCACTTGGGAGGCGGAAGCAGGAGGATTGACCCCAAGTCCAAGGTTAGCCTGAGCTCAATAGTGAGTTTAGGACCAGCCTGGGCTACAGAGCAAGACATTGTCTCAAAAAAAAAAAGAAAAGAAAGAAAGAAAGAAAGAAAGAAAGAAAGAAAGAAAGCCACACAGACACACAGAAGCAGGAAAACAGGGCACAGGGTCCCTCCCGAGTCCCTCAGGGCCCCTCTCAGTCACTAGCACACACACACATACCCAGTTCTTCAGCCCCGGACATTCCTCAACACCATGGTTCCATCTAATAAAGAGCAGTGGGCTTTTTAAAAAATTATTTTTATTTATTTTTTGGTACTGAGGTTTGAGTGTAGGGCCTTCATACTGGTTTACATCCCCAGCCCTTTTTTTAGTTTTGATTTTGAGACAGAGTTTCACTAGTTACCTAGTTACCTAGGCTGGGATTAAGGTTGTAACTCTCCTGCCTCAGCCTCCCAGAGTGCTAGGATGATAGGCTTATGCCCCTGGCCCCGGCTCAGTAGAGGATTCTGATCAAGGACACGTGCTTATGGAGAAGGAGAAATGACTCAGATTCACTGAGTGCACGGGCCGTTGCTGGAGGAAGATGTGAGTCAATGTGGGTCGTTTCAGTTGAGAGCATACTGTTCTTACTTACATTTTTATTGCTGCAGCAGAATATTCACCTGCACAAATTAAGGGAGGGAAAGACTTATTTGAGCTTGCAGCTTCAGAAGGTGATGGTCCATTCAAGGGTGGCCGGCAACAGCGGAAGTACATGAGGCAGGTGGAGATGGAGGCAGCTCCTCATGGCATTGCAAACAGGAAGGTACGTCCTGAGAATGAAGGGAGGAAGTAATATATATCTTTCCAGGTCCTGTCCCAATGATCCACCTTTTTCAGATCCAGCCTCAATGTTCTGCCCCTTCCAGGTTTAAGCTCCTGTAATATACCACATGCCTGTCACCTGTCTTCCCTAGACACCTACAAGCCACCACACACCTATAATCTAATCCTCCAGACCAGGCTCCCATCTGCTTAAAGCTCATGGTGCCATAGATAATCCATACCATCCAAATACATGAGACTTTGGGAGGACATTTCAGATCCAAACCATGATAATGTTGTAGTGCTTAAGTATCAGTGACAACGATGGTTCTTGTAATTCTCTGCAAAGCCTCCTCTTTTACCCCAAATATCAGTGGCCATATAGTCTATATGTCCTATCCTGGAGCTAAGAAGCCTGAACCAATAAGTTAGGTATTAGCATATGCAGGAGATGCTTTTCAAAGTGAGATGAACAATCTTAGCAAATAGTTCAGCATCCTGTGGAGATGGCCCAGTCGTTCCATTTTCATTTCTTACCAGCTATGTGACCTTTGGACACTCACTTACCCTCTGTGAATAAGTTTTCTCATATTCAAAAGGGCATTTATTAAAGTACATAAGAATTGCTAGGAGAGCTAGAGCAATAGACTCAAAACTAAGCATTGAACAAAATAATGCGTACTGTGCTGCATAAGTGACCTCATGAGGACCCTGGGTATATTGCCAATTCAGCTTCCAGAAACGCCACCTTTATGCAACTGTAATTACCATTTCTAAAGCTGGACTCTTCTATTACAACCCATACTAGCAAAACAAATCCTTAAAAAAACTTTCACATTTATATTATTTGCTCCCAAATTAAAGTCTTATGTTGTTGTATCAGAATGGAAGGCAGAATTGATAATGCAGGAAATTATAAAAATGTAAGGAAAGTGTTCATCACATAGTAGACAGACCAAAACGTAAACTGTCCATGAGCTGCCTTACAAAGCCAATGAGACTCTTATATTAAATGTGATCACCTTATAAAACAGCCACCACAGTGTTTGGCACAAATAGAAACCAACATGTCAAGTTTTGTCTCTTGTGGTAATTTTAAAAATGTTGTTAAGCAGACATTCAAGAATTCTATCAAGGACCATTCCTGTTTATTGTAACTTGCAGTACCTCATCTATGTGCTTCCATTGTTATCAGCTGCCTGCAAAGGGACTGAGACCTTCTAAAATGGTGAGCTAAGATAAATCTTCACTTCTTTAAGTTGTGGATGTCTTGTATTGTGTTTCAGCAACAAATAAGACAGAGGATGAGCTGCCCTGAATAGAAATAGAGGGAAGGTTCTTTGTCCCATGATTCCATAGGTTGCTTGAAGTCAATCCTTATGGGGTAGCAGGTGAAGCCCACAGGGACACAAGACCATTTGCCTTCTCAAGAAGTTGTTTTCTACTCATGTTACTTCTGACCCTTGGAGACACCAAAGTAGTTCCTTTTTATCCTTAGGTATGTTTTATAAGATAGTCATTTTACTATCACCAGAAAGTGGACATTGAGATAGAGAAGTGAGAGAAAGGTGTATGTTACCTCCACGAACAAATCCTACAATGTGACACTGGCTAGGTTGGCTGGTAAGTTGGCTTCATCATCAAATAAAGACAAAAAAACCCAAGAATTAATGCCTGAAAGCACAATGACCAGATGAATACAGAAGAGGAATCTAAGGGAAGCCATGATGGGAAAAGCAAGAGTCTCCTAAACCAGTGCTCCAAATCTCAGTGGAGAAGTCCATAATATGTTCTACCATGTGCTTCTGGGTGAGCAGGAACATTTTTTGTATAGTCCTCTGCATTTCATGAAATAATTTCATGTGCTTAATATTTTAGTTCCTGATTTTTTAATCCAGACGTAAGAAAGTATCTGGTATATTCAGAATTTTACAAATTTTCAAAGGATGTTAAATAGAACTTAGTGGTTTAGATTAAGTTTATAGGGCTATTCTGTGGATCCAGAACTCAAATGAAATGGTCTTTCCTTGATGAGAATCCTTAGCTATGACACAGTATTTGTAAAATATTTTCATAAATATTATCAACAGAAATAGAAAACAAATGAGTTTTGGGAATTTTACGTTTTTGATACGTGTGTTACCACTGGGAAGTGTTAAGTTTGATCTCAGATTTCCTGGCTGTTTTCTCTAAGTTTCTAATTGAAAACTCCAGAATTATGCAACTTACATTCAGACCAAAGTTTGTGACGTCCTTTCTCAGATTTTGCTCACTTCTGTCATTTTTATAAAATGAAAATGACATTCTTGAATTGATTTCCTTAAATTCTTAGGAGTTTGTCTATTCTTGGTAACCGGGAGGTTGAACTGAAAACAAATTATGACATACCTCGAGAAGGAGACTTTTCACCATCGGTGGGTAGTTTCAAAGTCAGACACATATGGAACGTTTGCTCACGCAGGTCGATAGTGACCTTGGCATGTGAAATCTGGAGCTATTTCAGGATGGCACATCTCACAGAGGGCATCACTGCCCTGCTTCCATAAAACTCAATTCTTCTAGAGAAGCATTCTTCACTGTTTTTATAGAACGAGCTTTTTTTCCTCTGTGCTCAAAAACTTGGTGTTCCTCAACTGCACACTGCTTCCAACATTTGCATATAAATTGCTCTTTAGAGCATTAGCTATTAATCCTTTAGCATGAGCAAACAATCCTAACAGTAAGAGAATTGTTAACAATATAAACACTGTGTCCCATTTAGCTGTAAATTAATTCTGATTGAAAATGTTAATCACATTCCTCTCAAGACCTGATTTGTTTGAATGACCTGTTGTTATTGTCCTGAAATCTACAGATTTATACAAATGTGTTGTTCATGCTTTAGGTTATCAGAAATCTTTGAAGATGATTCCCCAGAAATATACCTGCTGAGACTCACCGACCAACCAGAATATCCAGGTTTAACATCAACATGCGTGTTTCAGAGCATCCTCTAGGTAGCTCCTATACAAAGCCCAAATTAAAAACAACTCCCCTAAACACCTTAAACATTCTTTATTTAATTTCTAAATACAGGATATGTAATCATCATAAGGCATCAGGGTATATAGTCTCTAATCCAGTATAAATTTTTACTTGCTCCTGTCTACAGTGAAATGTTTGGCAACTCCCACTAAGAGTTCGCTTCACTCTTAGATGTTGAGCCCAAGTGACAAATATGGCTTCAGATCATAACTGGAGTGAATGTCCAACAGAACTTAGGTCTCCTCCTTTCCCCAGTTTGGAACGTCTTCTAGTCGTGACCTTCCAGGTAGAGAATGTAGAAATAGCTTCCAGCTCTCTCTTACTGATGTGTTCACACTGTGTGCTTTCATTTGTGTAGGACTTCTCTGAACACTGAATATAGGCAGGAAATAGAGGAGAAGAAAGTAAATGACTCCTAAATAGGGAGGGATTTTGGACTTGTTATTCCCAGCAGCTGAAACGACCTGCGAGGCGCAGGGTGTGGGGATGACTCCATCCAACTCCCGGTCACTGTGACGTCCTTCCATGCTGCACTTCCCGTTCCTTCAGCGGACACGTTCTGCTGCAGATAGTCATTATTACCTTGCCATCAGTCCTGCACAGTGAGTGTAAATTCACAGCCTCCTTTTGCTAAGAATTTCTCTTCCCTCTTTGTGGTTCTCTTTGGCAGGACTTCCAGATGTCTTTATCTAAGACTCTCACAAGCCTCATTTCTGGTCCTGGAAAAACCACACACATTTTATTTTTAGTTTGTTTCCTAGCGTGAAACAAAGGCACGCATGTGTGCCTTCACATGTACGTACCCTGACTTTCTTGCAAACACTTGCATGCACAAGAACTCTGGCAATTCTCTAAAACCAGGCAGCAGTTTCCAGGACAGAGTGTCTAAATTTACGGACAAGATATACTCTTCTATCCTGTGGGTATCTCTCCAAATTTTGGTTCAGACTTCATGACTTGCATTAATAACGCTTTACCTTTTCAGTCTGATATGTGAGCACTACTTCAAAGGTGACAGTGCAGGGCTCCTTGGGGATTTTTTGTTATTGTACATATCTTATAAAGATTCTTACACGTCTCTCAAATTAAATTTTCTAGATTAAAGAGACAACTGTAATTGTCAATTCAAATTTAGTTGTGGAGACAGAAAACAGCTTGCAGCTTCAAATTATTTGTCTCTTATTTGGTGGTTTTGTTTGCTTTACCGTTTTATTTCTGCTTTTACCAAAGTCATTATTTTATTATGTACTTGCAATGCACAATGATTACATTGAACTTGAGGTGTTGGTGTACAAAATATATAACCATCACCATCATTTCCTGTCCCCCTTTTCTGCCCTTCCACACCCTCAAATCCCCTCTTCCTGTTTCCAACTATCTCTCTCTCTCTCTCTCTCTCTCTCTTTTTTTTTACTTATTTAAACTTGGAGTATCTCACATTAGAGAAACCTATACTTAATCTTCTGAGTCTGATTCATTTAATCATAAATGTTTCAAGGTACATCCATTTTCCTGCAAAAGACTCAACTTTATTTTTTTGTTACTCTGTTGTACCCCATTTTCCTTATCCATTGATCTGCTGGTGGACATATGAGCAGCCTCTGGGATTCGGCTCTAATTAGTTACACTTGTATAAGCATGGATGTAATTCTTTCCTTGGAAGCTATTGAGATTTGGCTCCCTCCCTCCCGTTTTGCAGGTATGTTCCGACCTTCTAGCGTTCTGTCGTCGTCATCTTGTGTTCTGATGTTTTCTTTGGAATACCTGACAGCAAGGCCTGGTTGACGTAAAGACGCAGGATCTGAAAATTTAGGTCCCCTTTGAATACATAAGTAAATGTAATGTTTTAAAACAGAAGAGCTGTAGAACCCGCTAGAGGATAATGCTGTGAATAAGTCACAAATGAGGACATTACATATCTTTGGGAATATTTTATTAAGAAATTTTACTGTTAATGTAATATATTTTTATATAATTTATAGACTAAATTGAAATTAAATTGATAGGGACCAAAGGATAGTTCATTTTCAGGGAATGTTTCAGAGAAATAATTTAAAGTGTTCCCTTTTTTATTATGTTGAATTTAGGCACAAGTTGTCTTGTTTTTGGAGAGAGATTACCTGCAACTGAGATTCTTTTTGAATTCATAGAAAGACTTTAATATCCCACAGATTCTGTCAAAATCAGTTTTGCCCATGGGCTTAATATTTTGGAAGAGGTAAATTACTGAAGAATTCCTGTATCTGGCTCATTAGCATGTTGTTTGTTGGCCAATAAGAATGAAGTGGATAAAACCTGTGCTTGCTCCTCCATTGTACTTCGGAGGCTTAGATACAGACAGTTGAAGAAGAAGAAATATTGACAGCACTCTCTGGAAAGTATTTAAAAGCATAAAAGCTCAAAGCAAGTACAAACTGTCTGTGCCCCTGAAGGAACCGAATGCATAATAAATAAGGTTGGTGATCATAATTATTATTCGCTCAATTTATCTGTAGAGTTTATCCAATGGAACTTAGAACTTGTAATGAAAAAAGAAACTATATTGCTTATGAATTTATATAACTGCTTTAATTTTTTAATTTAAAGACTCTTTAGGCAATTTTTAATACACACATGAGTCAATGATGAAATATAGAAAACTTAGAAAAGCTGACATAGAAAAGAACTCTTACACTGCTCTGACCTGCCTTTTAGAACATATCCCTTTGCTCTGGTGTTCTGCTTTAGGGCAGAAAGAACATCCTGAAATTGATCTGAAATGATTTAATTTGGCATGGTCTTATGACTCAGAGAAACAGTTCTTTCCATTTTTAGTTATGGTGTCAAAATATATTTAAGTTTCTCACACAATAGATATCATACTTACACATGAAAAATTATTTTTAATTAATGTCTTAGGAAAAAAGTTGAGAAGTAATAAAGTTACGTTTAAAAGTCAGTCAAACTTAGCCTGTATGACTCACCATATTGGATGGGTTGGTTTTGTGGGTTTCCTTACCAATTAATGTTTACTTTCTTAAAATCAGAAACACAGGGCTGGAGGAATGGCTCAGCAGTTAAAGTGCTTGAGCAAGCGCTAAGCCAAGCGCTAAGTACCAGCCAAGCACTAAGTACCCGAGTTCAATTCCCCAGCACCACATAAGCTGGGCGTGGTGGTGCATGCCTGTAATCCCAGCACTTGGGAGGCTGAGACAGGAGGATTGCTGTGAGTCCAAGGCCAGCCTGGGCTCTGAAGTGAATCCAAGACCAGCCTGGACCACAGAGCGAGACCCTGTCTCAAAAAAAAAAAAAAATCAGAAACACAAATATAAGTACATAACTGCTCAGATTTTTTTAATTTGGCAATTTTATCTTTATGCTACATTAACTCCCTTACACACACAGAGGTTTAGCACAGCTGTGTATTTAGAATGCTTTATGTCATGATGCCACATTAAAATGCTCACCTTTATCCCACTCTAAATATTTTTATATTTTAAAATATAAACACAATCAAATTATATTGTGTCACTCTTACTCTCTTCTTAAACTATTATTAAGTTGTTAGGAGAGCTGGCATGTCACTGTTTTATAAGCTTACATTTAAGGTGAACACAGTCTAAATCTAAGGTTATTTTATTTGAATTTATTTAAATTTGGTAAAGTATCATCTGTCTTTGGTTACAAAAGTTATGTTTATTTAAAAAGCAAATGACACCTCTAGAGGCACATTCCTCTCAGGTTGAAGGGCACACTCCCAGTCTTCCTTGGTGAATGTGATAGCTCATTTTCTTCAAAGACTAGGTGTTGTCTGCTCTTGAACCTTGCTCAACTGAAAGGTGCTGTTGGTTTTCCATCTCTGCTTACATATCACTCTTCATTTGTTATAGTCATCAGTGATTTAACTTTTCTTAATTTGAGAAACCAAGTGTGTTACACTTTTAGTACCACTACAGATATCGTGGTTAGAGGCTGTTCTAAAAAGAGATAAAATTGGCTTTTTAAGGCATAAGATGCTAATGGCCATTTGGCAACATTGTTGTGAACTCTGTTTTTATGGGACATTCCCTTTCTTTGTCTCCATCAACTGTGACGCCTAACACAAGTGCACTTATGTTTCTACAATTAGTTGATCTTATTTGCACTCATATCAGTGTTGTGGTTGTGGTTTGGATTTGGAGTGTCCCCCAGCCACCTCAGGTACCTATGGATACTATGGGCTGCTGGCAGGTAAGGCCTGGCTGGAAAGGGCAAATGCTTGAGTTTGACCTGGAGGGGTCTGTGCTGGTTCCACCCTTCCTCTAGACGTGGCTCTGCCTTCTGCCACACCCCGAGCATCTCTGTCTCTAACTCTGGCTCTGGCCCTGGACCCTGCTGCAGCCCTGCTGTATGATTCCATCATTTTCCATCCACCCACCTGTGAACAGACCATCACTTTCTGAAACTGGGCTAAAATAAATCTTTCATCCCTAAAGTTATGCATGTCTAGTATTCAGTCACAACCACAAAAAGTTACTTAGACAATCAGAAAGCCAAACTCAGCAATATTTTTTACATTCTAAAAACTGATAAGAGCAGAACTGTTCTTAAATAGTTTACTCTTTCAGTTGATCTATAAGTAGAACTTGCTAATTACTATCGCTGGCATTAAGGAGCTAATTTTGTTTTTGAGCAGGCATTACACACCTTAACCAAAGTAGACTATGTTCCTGTGCCAAGACCTACCCATATTCTTCCTCTTCCACAAGCCTACTTTGAGCAGATTGCTTTCTTCTTTTTCTTTGTCTCTTAGGGGCCTTACTCAACCTGTTTTTCTGCAGCAGAAGCAATGCCACAGTTCTCCTATGTGAGACAAGTGCAGCTTCTCTTTTGAGAGTTTCTCAAGGTCTCCAGTGCTTCAGAATGCTTTGTTTTGACACTGATTGTTTGCTTCCTAAAAGCCCCTCCAAGTCGTCACCCTCTTTCCTCCCTTTGTCTCTGGCTTCTGCTTTCCTTTCGAACTTCCCACAGGATGGTAAGTAGGCTTGGCGAAGCTGGCCCCGCCCCCTGCTCGCCCTCTTTTGTACATTCTGCTAGTGACATCCTAGCTCTGGTACGTGCGGTCAGAATTGTGAACTCATTGCAAGCAAATTTAGTTGACTTGCTGATGTGTGCTCGTAAACTGCAAGAAGGCAAGAATGCAGAATATGTGCCCAGTCCGCGATGAGTAACTGGGTGGGTTTTTGTGTCACGTATTGAGATGGGGACGTCTGGAAGAGTGTAGGGATTGGAGAAAGATATAAATGTTTTATTTTGAACACATTAACTTAGAGATTACTACTAGAATTATGAGAGAAAACAGCTATTCAGTGCAGAGTTAGCTATACAGGCACGAGCTATAAATTCAAAATGAATAGGGTGATTTCATGTGTTTGAATTCATGGACCTGGAGAGCACCAGCAGAAAGAGAAGGAAGAGGATGGGCAGGGATGAAACTTCACTTTATTTTCTCACAGCTCAGCGCTGAGGCCAGCAGCAGACACAGTGACAAGGTCGCAGTGATAAAGGCAGAACCGTCGGGGAATCTGCTATGAACCAGAGATACAAAAAGACAGGCAAGAAGAACCTGAAAGAAGACTCAGGTGTAGGATTTTCTCCAAAGGGACGGGCGTGGTGTGCATGTAAGGCCTGAGTTAACTCACATGTGATGTGTGACAGCACAGCGCTCCCTGGGAAAACGCCTGGAACGTCAGGTCTGGCCTTCTTCAGATGTCATGGTGACAGATGTTTGCTAGAGACTTATAGCTCAAGCAGGAAAGCCCAAAACATTTCTAACTGCACCACACAGTGTCTTTTCTGCATTGCATACTGAAAGTGTACAGTTTCATGGTTTGCCCCAGTAGAACTAGTTACACAGCCTGATTTTAGCCACTTGGCCAGTGGGAGCTAAACATTCCTTATAAACTTAGCGCCTTGGCTTCTCTGACATCAGAATCTCCCCATCCACGTGATAATCCTTCCAAAGATGAAACACAGCTCATGTTATTGAGATTGGACCCTGGGAATCGCACCCGAATAGCTCATCCCTCCGGTGACTGGAAACCAGCAGAATTAACCCAAGGCAAAGGTGGAGAAGGCAAAGTTCCTGCTCCCAGGACATTATTTATGTTGCACTGTCCTTTATGTCAAACATGGCCTTGTTGAGACTTTTCATCTCCAAAATCCCGCTCTACTCTGATCAGTCCTTTCTCTGTATAAACATCTTAATAAGTTCTTGCAGAAAAATAATCTTGTTAGTATATCGACTTGGGTGCATATTAGGATTGGTCTCCTGAAGGTGGTCTGGTGACTCTGGCGGCCGGTGCCCATAATCCTCTGAGTTGCGTTGAGCCTTTTGTGGGGACTGTTACTTCCTTTCACCCATGAGGTGAGCTCCTTCAGCTCCAGGAGCTGCCAAGTGTATTTCCTCCTCTATTTCAGGTCTCATTCACCCCCCACTTTGCTCCCCTGGCTCTTCTCCATTTCTTCCTGTTCTCTGGCCAGTGGGCCCATGATAAACTTGATAGGTTTTTTTATTTCATAAAATATATGTCAGTAACATTTTGAATATCAGTAAGTTTTCCCAGTCTTTTCAAAGGCTTCAGAAATTTTCTTCCTGCAGTAGGATGTGGGTAAAGATGACATCTGAAGAACGCTTGGCTCAGTGCATCCCTGTTCCACTTCCTTAGCATCCCTGTTAAGCAGTTTAATTATGCAAATGAGCACCTCTTTGCAGAGGGGATGAGGGAGGTGTGGCAGAGAGAGGAGCAGTAGGGAGAAGTGCTAGACAGGAATTAGGCCAAGAATATCCACACTTCCTGTATTGAGAAAGCTCCCAGGGAGCTTTTTTTTCTTTCCCGCCAAGATTGAAAATAATTTGAAAGTCTGCTCTTTTAACTTCTTTTACATTTTTCTTCTGTCCTACTTCCTGTTCTAAAAAAGAGACTTTTTAAGATGCCAGTCTTGTTTTAGTTTAGTGCCTCTCTCTTGCTTTAGAAGAATTTCCTGGTAAAATAACAGCAGTATCACACACATAAATCTTTCAGTTTCATGCAATAAGAAACCTTCTTTGGTACCTTCTTAGGATCAGCACGATCATACTCAAAGATCACATTTAATGGTGATGTCAGTGTAGACAACGATATATCCCTCCATACATGCCTTGTGCTTAAGGTCTAGCTGACCCAGTAGTCCTGAAGCAGGGTGGTCAAAGCAGTCCAGTCTGCACGAGGCTGCCTTCAAATGACAGAGACCATAGGACAAAATCTAAAGAGGCTCATGTCCACCTCCTTATGCAAAATACATGCAGTCCTTTTCTAGGAGTTGCCTGAACAGTTCCTGCACTAATAAAAATTTCAAGCCCAAAGTCTCCTCTCCTCTGAGATTCAAGGCAACTCTTCACTGTCAGCTCCTATGAAAATCAAAGAAAAATTGAACGTTTTCAACATGTAACGTCCTAGGACAATCATTTCCATTTCAAAAGTAAGGAATATGATGAGGTTAGGAAGCAATCAGAGCAGAGCAAATTCTAATTCCAGCTGGGTAAAGATTGAGTCATGTAGTTCTGTGACCAACATTTGGGGTAAACAGTGGTGACACGAATGGACCAGGGGTGGAATGTTACTGTTTGGGTCTGTAACGTACCCCAAAGGCCTCATGTATTTGGGTGCTGTTAAGAGGCAGGGCCTAGCTGGAGGGTGTGGTACACTGAGGCTGAACCCAGAAGGGGTGTCACTGGGGCAGGACCGGGAAGAGTAGCTTTTCCCTTCCTTTATCCCTTAGCTTCCCCTTCTGCCACACCTTGAAGAGCTTGCTGGCTGTGCCCCAACCACACCACCCTCATCAGCTGCCAGTGTATGTACTGTGACCTTCTGAGACTGTGAGGTCAGTAAGTCTTCCTCCCTCAACACCCAAAAGAGGGCCATGTTTGCACAGCCGATTTCCATCTGTGTCTGGTAGAATAATACGAATGTTTAACTTCGAGTTCTTTGGAGTGGAAATTTCTCAAACGCTTTTAGTGTTCCTCTAAAAGTAAAATACAATGTAATCACTCACAATTTTGTTGCTCAGGCAAAATCACTGCCATATTAGTCTTCTCCCTTAATATCAATGGGCCCACCACGGGACCAGCCATAATGCACAGTGTTGAGTCAGAGGAGACTGGTGGAATGACTAAGAGATAATTCCAAGAGTAAACTTACAAAATGGAATTTGCTGATGTCCTAACTTAGCATGTATATTAGGACAATAGAAGAATGCTTTAAGCTACTTCCCTGAGTAAACTCTGTTCACTTGAAATATCAAACACACTATGTTTTAAAATACATGAAACAGTCACAAAAATCAAATATTATTAGATTACAAAATAGGGCTCAATAAATTCTGATGAAAAGCATCTGAAGATAAAATGTATAAATATTAATGAAATAATATTGAGAATTCTAATTTCTTTCACCTGGAAAATTTGAAAGTATCAAAAGTTCTAGAAACAAACTATAATTGTAGACTTTTTAAAAGTTAATGTTGAGCTAGAGGAATGGCACAGCAGTTAAAGTGCATGCCTTGCAAGCTCAAGGCCCTGAGTTTGATTCCCTAGCACCACATGAAGGTGGGTGGGATGGTACATGCCTGTAATCCCAGCACTCAGCAGGCTGAGACAGGCAGCTGTGAGTTTAAGGCCAGCCTGGGCTCAATAGTGAGTTCAATATCAGCCTTGGGTATAGAATAAGACCCGGTTTCTAAATAAGTAAGCAAATAAATAAATAAAAGTTAATGTTGATAGCATCAGTACAGATCAAAATCTATGAAATACAGCTAAAGCCATACCCATAGGAAATAGTATGCAATGTAATGAATGTAAATAACACATACACGATTAGTTTATTATTTATATGAATATATTATTAAACATTAACTCATAAATTTAAGAAAGCAAAATAATTGGAGGAAAGAACTAAATTAATGAGTGCAAAGAAAAAATTGACAAACCCGGAAAAGAATTAGAATTCATCCAAAATCTCCTTATTTTAAGATGAAGGAAACCTAACTCAGAAGTCTTCCTACCTACACATTGCTGTCATAAATTTCTTAAATAATTGTGTTTATTTAACAAATAGATGTTTTACCTCTTTTCCAGAGAATCTGGCATAACTGTGGAATAGAGTGGAACTTAGGTATGGGGATATATACACAAAACATATGCATGTCACAATAGTTTTCAGGTAGTTCATGATTTAGGAACCACTGACATCACATTAAGAAACATCAAACATGTAAATTCATAAAAAAATGCTAGTGGAAGATTAATAAAAATCATTATTTTAATAGTCCTCTATAAAACAAAGAGGAAAAGCTGTTCATTTTTGAAGCTAGTGTAAACTTGATACTAATAATCATTAAGAACAGTGGTTATTGTGCACACACTCAAAATATAGACCTATAACATAAATTTTAAAGTAAAGAATAAAATTTTATGTAAATGAAGCTATTTTCAATTTAAAGATAAATCCTAATCAAGAAAGCTTTTTTCCCAGAAATCCAGATGGTTCCAGAATAGAAAAATCTATCAAAGAAATCAATCAAAGCACTAGACGAAAAGGAATGATCATATTTTTGTCTCAAAGATTATAGAAAAAATGTTGACAAATCTGATAAACTCCATTGTGTGTTTCTAATTTTATGATTGCCAAAAATACGAGGGGTGGAGTAGAATTTTCTTAACGTGAAACATGTTTTACATTTCCATTTTTCTCTCATGTCATTTCATTTTTGAGCACATTCCCTTCTTTTTACACCTACGTAAAAATCACGGTTTCAAGATTCAATTAAAGCTTCACTTTTCCTGAAAACTTTTTCTGCTAAAAGTATATGTGCCATGAAACATATTAGCTATCACATCTCTAACATTGTTAATTGACTCATCACATACTCTACTGATATGTACATTATGTAGAGGACCTTGTTATAGTAAGTTTTTCTACAGGACATACCCCGTCATTCTCGGGGCACAATAATTCCTCGTGGTCGCGTGTCTGGCTTTGCACTTCAGTTCACAATGGGCAAAAAAAGGAGAGAGAGAAGGAAAGAAAGAATAAATGGTGCTTGCTTAACCAGTCTCCAAAATCACAATAAAGATGCAGGCAGTGTGTGACAAACTGTATAACCTACTGGTTAATGGTCATCAATTCCACTTCATGTCTGGACTTTGTACTCCATTATCCTTACTTAGCCCTCAGCGCACAAACCAGCTTCGTCTGTGTTGGTGCCAACCTGACCTGTTTATCTTTGTGTTGAAATACTTCACTGGTCACTCATGGGCTACAGATCAAAGTCTGTGCTTACCAAAGTGGGGTGGTAGATTTTTGTCTTTAATTACTTGCCACTCCTCTCTGAGATAGAACAGACGTGCCATCAACCTCTCTTTGTCATTGGTCTGGGAAGTGTGACTGATTCCAGGTGACAAATTGTGAGTGTCAGTGCCACATGCCACATTGGAGCATTAGCTTTAGGTGCTGCTGTGGAAGGCTTTCCGTGTATCGCTGTAGGGCAGTGTCTGACGTGAGGAGGCCAACTTCATCTGTATCCTGAAATAAAGATGCGTGAAGCATGCATAGCTAGTATGGACTCGGGGCTGATGTACATATAACTCAAGAAATATGACTCCGTTATGATTTCAAACCTGTGAGAGCTGAAAGCTGTCCTCCGCTTCCAAGCACCTGCGAGTCACAATGCCGTGTTCTCTGACCCGGGCCCGTTTTGAAGCCTCACTTCTGGCTCTTCTTTCCGATCCAACGCCTCCTGTAGTTCTCCCACTCCTACGATGCTGCCACCCAACCCCGTGGCACTTCTCACCCCATGGCTTTGCTTGTTCTAGGCCTTCTTCCCAGAGCAGCCCTCTTCTCTGGCTCCCCCAACTCACCGCAGCCTGGTGCCTTCTCCTCCCACTCCTCACCTTGAGAGCTACGGAGTTATGTGCGCTTCCTCTTGGGTCCTAAAACAAAACATTGATTACAAGTAACCAAGCTTTCTGTTTTATTTTGTTTTACCTTATTCAATACGGAAATTGTCTTATTCATTTTTTATACTAGGCATTAACATAGTGCGTGGTACCAAATAGGTACTCATTGAATGCTTATTCGATAACTATTACATTCCATTTTCAAAATACAAAGTAGCATAGGTAAAGACTCAATTTGACGGTTTCTCACATTCAAGCTCGGGAATCACTTGAGATGAAGACTTGGAAGGAGCTTTGGAAAGGCCGGTTGGGCAAGGGGCTTGGGTGCCAGGGGCGTTAGAATTCTCCAAGCCTTCTGCTCACGGATTTGTTTTCTAAGTGGCTTGTGCTGACTCTCCCATGGGTGCCAAAGACAGTCCTTTTGGCTTCCTTAACACTCCGTGGATGTCTAGTTGTGGCAGTCTCCGTATATTACCTTATCGTTTCAGTATGCTTTTGCCTGTACCCTTACACTGAAAAGACAGTGAGAAAATAGCTTGTGATTTTAACTTCATGTGCATGATAGGTACGCTCTCATTTCTTTCTAAGTGCCTAAGTGGGCTGATGTTGACAGAGATGAGAGGACGCCCGATTAGGTCACTTGGCGACATCTTGATATTCCCTGTCATCACACAGTCTCAAATGAAGAAACACACATTCAAACATTACGTATCCATTAGAATTTAAATATCTTTGCAGCATTAGTGCAGGAAGTGGTCTTATGGAGAAAAGGAGGGTACCATTTGAAGTAAAATCCCTTACCATCAGCATTTCCCTAAATACAAGTGAGATAACTATTTACTGGGTGCAGAAGCCAAGGGCATGGATGGAGGCAGGTAGAGAGGGCAGGCTGTTCTGCTTTCAAAATTACTTCTGCTAAAAATACATACATAGAAAACACAGCTGTTAGAAGGGACACAATAATTATAGAACTAAGCATTAAAAGCTCTCATTGCTTAATAACCAACCTCCTTTAAAAAAGAAACAGCTCATAGATTACAGTCTATGAAATTCAATCAGTGTTCAGTACATCATTACTCTGCACAAGTTTTTGTGACTACTGTTACTCAAATAACACATACACTCATGCACAAAACGCACACATGTGCATACCATGTGCATATGCATGCACACCACACACATGCGAATATACCACAGGTGCACACTTGCGCACCATATGCACCCGCATACCACATATACAAGTATGCACATAATTTCTTACTCAAAAGGAAAGGAGCATGATAGATATTTTTGAAGACCACACAGAGTTTGAAATCTAAGCAAAACGAGGTAATCTTCTTTAGCACTCTAAGTGGCAATATTGCCTGAGCTTTCTATGTGTAAAGCTACAGTGATAACAGATTAAGGCTCATTTCTTCCTGAAAACCGATGCTTGATTTTAAAATATATTGTATATATCCAGCTCACAAGTATAATTTTTAAAAATCTTTCAATTTTTAAATTAATAATCTTTCAAAGATTAAGAATAGTAAGTTATATGCCATTGAGAAAATTCAGTGTTGAAGAATACACTAAGTTATCGAATGAACATTTTTGCAACACTTTTATTCAGAGAAGAACTGTGATATGAACAAACCAAGTAGAAAATAAATTTTCCATAGTGCTTAATAATTTATATACAGCTTGAGATAATAGTACTATATGTAATAAATATAAATTTAGATTTCATGTGTATAAATATAAATCATGTATATAAACATATGAAATATACATTTTATATTAATATATATGACACAGCTGGAGAATTTAGGACTATTTTTCAATATAGAAGGCTGGGAAGCAGACTGAGGAAGTGCTGCTCTTGTTTCATGTAACCATGTATTATTACATTCAATTCCTCACTTGTCTAATCATGACATCATGGAGTTGATTAGAAATCTAAAATGGCATTGTGTTCAGGAGGAATCCTAAGTTTCTTTTTACGGTGTCCTCAGCCCTTAGACCTGCAAAAGCTCACCCCCAGCTCATTTCCCCACATCCCATGAGCCAACGGCTGCTCATGCTCCTGCAATATTCCCATGATCCTTCCTCTCAGGACTCTAACTCAGAGAGACTTGTTCCCCATGAGATGCATGGAGTGTGCTGTGCTGTGTGTGTGTGTGTTGTGTGTGTGTGTGTCCTTTCTGTAGAGAGCTGAGAGCTTCTATACAATCTTCAAGGCTTCATACAATGATCATCTTCTCTGTGAGAATTTTTCTGTCTCTTCATGAACTTCTGTGCAGCCACTCAATTTTTTTTAAACAGCAAGAGACACAATAAACTCAGATGATAGAGCTTCAGGTCATAACCCCACCTTGTCCTAACTGTGTGACTCAGGAAATTTTCACCCCTCTGAGACTCTAATCTCTTACAAAAAATGAGAATAACAGTAGGACCTATCTTATAGAGTTGTTTTTTTTAATTAGTGAAAACCCGCATTTAAAGCATTTAGCACGTATCACTATACATAACAATTACAGCCTAGTTGATATTATTATTTTATTTTGATAATGGTAGTAAGATAGTATCCTTTGTGAAGCTTTAACAGACAGAATTATATCCACATAAGTGAAAAAAGGAAGTGATCATGGATATCTTATGTAAATGTATCTGATAAAAAAATCTGCCAACGTTTAGTGCGGTATTCTTTCACTCATTTGGCAAACATCTATTGAAAACTTACTGTGCCAGTTTGAATATGAAGTTTCCTCCAAACATGTGTGCATATCAAGGCCTAACCCCCAGTGCTCCAATGTTCAAAAGTGGGGCCCAAATGTAATGGGATCATGAGGAAATGAAACTCATCAATGGGTTAAACCATTAGCTGAATGGACTATTAGGAGGAGGGGTCCTGCTGGAGAAAGCAGGCAGTGGGGCATACCTTTGAAGGGGATGTCTTTTTGCCAGCCCATCTTCTCTGGTCCTTCCCATATTTTCTTCCTGACTGCCATGAGGTAAACAGCTTTGCACCACCACACCCTTCTGGCACGTTGTAAATGCATTGGATCTAACAGATGATCTACTGAAATCTCTGAAAATGTGGGTAGAGGAATGCATAATTTAATAAACTCCTAAAGGATAGTAAAGGGCTAGCTCAATGTAGTGAAGAACATATCCTTAGCTGCTCTCGGAAAGAAACGGTGGAGGACTCAAGGATGCATGCACAGCTCATGAAAAGTGAGAAGAAGGGAGACAGCACGTGACGCTGGGGAGGAATGAACAAGTCGGATCACAAAAGGCCCTGTTGGTCTGAAGATGCAACTTTGTGCTTGTTGGAGAGGGAATGGTGCACGGAGAATTGACATCTTTATGTCTTGGGTACGTCACCTGGAAGCTTTAGAGAGGTGATAAAACTGAAAACGGGGAAATGAGTTGGGAAGTTGCTAGAGTATAGACAAGAGTTGAGATCAGGGTCCAACTGCAGGTAACTGTGTGGATTTCAGACCTACAGATGAGGCCAAAGTGGCCAAAGATTCATTGGCTCTTGAGTGTGTAAGAAGTGTAAGAATTGTAGGTGACTTTTCAAGTTTCTACCTTAAAGGACTTAGAAAGTAATAATGGCACTGAAACAGAGGAGGATACAGGTTGAGATTAGAGTATGACAAATACTGTTTTGGATATGTTGAATTCGAGATTCTTGGACTCTGTGAGTTTGCAATATAGGCAAACAGCTTTCTGTCACCACACCCTTCTGCCACGTTGTCATGTCCAAAGGGGCCGTAAGCCTGTGAGTCATAATTCAAGCCATAAAACTTACATGAGATCAGCCAGTAAGCAGAAAGAGTACAGAGTATCCAAAAGTTTTGAGTTAGGTATAAAACAGGTGACAAAATTTAGGATGACAAAAATTAAGAATGAGAAAAATATGACTAACCCACAAAGGAGGCAGGGAAGGGACTGTTGGGTTCATGATGAGCCAGAGGGATCCAGGGAGGAGAGGATTTTAGGGAGATGAGAGATTATGTCATAAAGGTGTCATAGAGGCCAAGTAATAATAGGACTATGCCATTGATCATGGTATACACTGAAGAGTACATCAATAACCTTAACAAGAGCAGTGCCATTGGAGTGATTTGTTAGATGTGTGGATCTGTAGGAAGGCAATTTCGGACCATTGCTTTGAAACTGGCTGTTTCGGGGACTATAACTTGATAAGTGACTGTATAAGTATAAACAATGAAGTTTTAAATTATATTTTTGTTTTGTTTAATAAATTATTAAAATGAATAAACTAAGCCAATAAAGCATTATCCAGTGGGCTGAACCTCTTACATCTTTGTTCAAAAACCATTTATGTTTTTCTGTTATGCATAGTGCTGTTTAGTTTTTTAAAATTCTGATAGGTGGCATAAGTGTTAAATGACCAAAAGATCACTCAATTTAGTAGTTTCTTTTACTTTTTATTGCAGAAGATGTAGCTTCCAGATGCTCAGAGCCCCAGATTAACGGTGATGATTACAGGCGATGATGAAAATAGCGAAATACAGGATGATTATCTCATCTTTTTAGCAATGCGCTCAAGTTTTCATCAAAATTGAAAAATAAAAGGATAAAAGCAGATCATATCCTAAGATACTTGTAGCAGATATGAAAGCCAATGGATTGGGGTCTTGAGGTGTAATTAAGCTGAGGATGCTTCGTTTAAAAAAAGATGGAAGGATGACAATTTTTCATCATGACAAAAGGAAGAAAAATTCTAACAAGTAGAACATATTTTAAAGAATGTTTTATATTGTCGAATGTAACAAATTTATTTTGGAAAGATCTCAGCAATAATATTGATGATTTGGAATCCCAATCCTTTCCTATCCTCTGGACTATATTTATCAGGAAATTAAGTTGTGTCTGAGCATACTTCCAGAGCTGAACTTGCATAGCACAGAGGTGTGAACTAAGGATTGGGGGCAAAGTTATATTGCTTCTGAAGTACGTATTTGAATTTCAGCAACCATGGAGAGCGTAAGGTGAATCCTTATTGCTAGGTGGCAGTTATTGGTCACACCTGGGTCGGGCTCTGATGCCACCAGATGGTTAATTCATCGAGATTCTTCATTCTTATTAATTTCAGCACAATGATGAAGATGGGGTTGTCAAGGCCGCAGTGACCACGGTTTGGTGTTGCTACTTTTTGTGTACGACCTTGGCAAATCTCACAGCTTATCCCCATTACATGGGAAGAATGTTATGGCACATACATTTTTGGAAAACATAAAAAAGTATTAATACCTAGAAAATATTAATAAGTACTCAATCAAAGTTAACCTTATAATATTTTTATATCGCTCGGTTATGCGGCCATATGAATTTAAAAAATATTAATATAAACATCACAGCTGTCATTATGGTCATCCCTCTTTATCATCAGTTCCTGACAATAACTGAAGGGCTAGTGTGAGCCTGGAAGGTACCAGGAGATAATTGAAACAACGAAGAGTTATAAAGCCATCCTTAGAGTTGGATGCTCTAATTGGGGAGTCAGAGCATGTATGTGCGATTCATTCTCTATGCCAGGTGAGACAATGCAGTAAACAGTGCCAATAGCTACATGATGACTGGGTCTGAATGTCGCAAAGAAATAAAAGATTGAACAAAAAATGTAGGGAAGTAAGTACTGGGGACAAGGAAAGAGGTGGGAAATCTCTGTATAGAGAAAATAAAACTGTTAAGGGAAAGTTATTTATGCAGAAGAATACTATTATAGAGGAAATGGGAATAAATTTTGACAAAATGGATTGGAATTAATCTTTTGTAAGAGACATACCTTATCTGCCTTACCTTTTCTGGGCACTAGAATTTTTTGAATGATTAATTTGGGTTCAGCCAACCTAGATAAGTATAACAATACGGGGAGAATTTTCAATCTGACACTATTTAGGAGTACAAAAGAGTATGTTAACAGCAGCAACAAAGAATTGTGAAGAGTCTAGTTATTTGATGTAGAGAACACCAGATTTCAAGTTCTATTTTCTGTACTTGTCAGCTATATAGTTAAAAGAAAATTTTGAGAAGCTTGAAAATTAGGTGAGAAAATGAATGACATTATCTGAAATAAGGTAGATGCTCAAGATGTGTCAGCTTTTATTATAGTTAAGACTAAGAAAAGTAGTCATTTGAATGACAAAAATGTACAGTTAACTACAACATAATTGTACACAATGCACTAGTTTAAGCAGCTGCTGTTATACAAGCTTCCAATTCTTTTATTCCCAAAAATGTGTGAAGTCCTTGAGCTGAGCTGTGGTGGTCAAGTTTGTGGTTGTTATTTATATATGTCATACTTGTATTCTTCCCACACACATGCCTTGTGTTGCTTTCCTTGGTTGACAGATCAAAGTGGGGCAGCTGCTTCAGGTAGTGATTCAGTACTCTTTGAAGAATGTCTTTGGCTACTGCATCTATATTAAAATAGGAATTAAAATTTTCTTCCTTTTAGCTTAACTGTCCCCTACTGATGATGAATTGTTTCCTGCTGTCAAAGCTACGACGCCGCTCTACCCCCGATTCTATTGGAGTCTGACTTCACTTACAAGTTCTGGCTCTTTTGCTCTCTGGTGGAGAAGTGGCTCCCTTGGGAAGGTTATTCAATGACCCTTCTTCTAGAAGGAAAAATAAATGAATCACTTAGTTCAAGTTAGAAGCATGCCTGAGAGCATATATACAGGTATTTCTTTGGTAGCCAATAAATGGCAGCAGTTATTAAATAAAACCCAGTGGGTACAATAGCAAGGATTTGGGTTCCATGAACTACCTTGCAATTATATAAATTTTATTAGCATATGTATTTAGTGTAAAAAGGTGGTGTATTAGTTTGGATTCTTTCAAAAGGCAAAATTTATAGAAATTATAACAAAAAGGATCTATTAGGAAGGCTTACAAATCCGTGGTTGGAGATAGTCCAAGATGGCGGCCTGCATGTGCGAGAGCTGGAATGTCCCATGGCTGCTCAGCCGCAAAGTAGAACACCCATCTGGGACTGCAGGACAGCCGGTGGGAGTCTGCCGTGGATCTTGGTTGTTCCAAGAACAATGATGCAGACTGGAGACTGAAGGTCAGGGACTAAAGATAAGCAACAGTCAGACAGGTGCAAGTCCAGACTGGAGCAAATCTGTGATGAAGATCTGCAGTATGTAGCAAGTTGGTGACCGTAGACAATAGCAAAGGTGAGAGCTTTCCCAGAGGAAGTAGCTGTAACAATCTTTCTTCTTCCTTCCTATTATACCTTCTGAGTTCCAGTCGGGCCTCCCACATCTGTGTGGGTGTTCTTCCCTTATTCGTGAGCCCACAAATCACTCACACTCTAACCCAGGCTGGTTCTCAATTCCCGATCTCAATGTGTTCCCAAACCTTAATCTAGGTGTAGTTCCTGATCCCCTTAAGTTGACACAATCTCGCCAATGGTCCCAGGTAGTATTCATTTTGAGAAATTGGTATATGAATATAGTATAGCTAGATCATTTCCAATACTTTTACCTCCTCTTCCTCTCATCTCTACTCCCAGATTCCCTTCCCCATCCCCGAGACTATTTTCTAATTTCTTATTATCTCTTCTTTATTTAATTAATCAATTTATATTTTAGGTATATCATGTATGAGAAACATGTATTATTTGACTTTCTGGGTATGGCTTATTTCACTTAACATGATAATCTTCAGTTTTATCCTTTTTCTACAAATGATTTCTTTTATCCTGTGTATAAACAATATTCCAGTGTATGTGTGTATGTGTATATATATATCACATTTTAAAATCTGTTCATTCATGGATGGGCATCTAGGCTATATCTACAGCTGAGATATTATGAATTATGCCACTATTAATATGGATATGCATTTATCACTATCATACACTGCCTTTAATTCTTTCAGGAATATATTTAGGAGTGACCTAGCTTGTTCAATGATAATTCCATTTTTAGTTTTTTTGAAGAATCTCCATCTGATTTCCCTAGTGGTTATCTAGTTTACATTAGCACTAACAGTACAGGAGGATGCTGTTTCCCTGCATCATTATCAATACTGATTTTTTTCTTGTTCTTGATGACAACCACTCTGACTAGGGTAAGATGGAGTGTCAGTGTTGTTTTGACTTGCATTTCTGTAGCACTTAGATATGTGAACATTTTAAAATATTATTTACTGTTTTTCTGAGAATTACTACTTTATTTGTTAATTTTTATTGAGTTGTTGGGGAGATACTTGATCAGTTCTTTCTATATTCTAATTATTAGTACTCTGTTGGAATAAGAGCCAAGATTTTTTCCCCCATTCTTAGGCTATCTCTTTGTTCCATAGAACATTTCCTTTGTTGTACAAAAGCCTTTTAATTTGAAATGGTCCCATTTGCTGATTCTTGATATTTCCTGATCTGTTAACAGTCTTATTTTGGAAATCTTTACTTATGTCTCTGGCTTTAACTGTTTCATCTACTGTTGTCATCCAGCATTTTCAAAGTTCTTGGTTCTATTGACTCATTTTGATTTGATTTAAGTACAAGGTAAAAAGAAGGGATCTCGCTTCATTTTTTTCCAAGTGGATATTCGGTTTTCCCAGAAACATTTGTTAAAGAGATTGGTTTCTCCAGTGTGTTGTTGGCTCCTCCGTCAGAAACAGATAGCTGTTGGAGCACGAGTTCGTTCCCGTGCCTTCTGCTCTGTTTCTTTGTCTACTTGTCTGCTTGAGAGCCAGTAAGTTTATTTATGTTACTGGAGCTTCTCAGAATAGCTTGAAATTCAGTAGCATGATGATGCCTCCAGCTCTCCCCTCCCCACCAGGATTGCTTTGACTATTCTGGGTCTTTTCTGATTTCATAAAATTTAATATTGTTACTTCCAGTTCAGTGAAGAGTGTTGTGGGTATTTGAATGGGAGTTGCATTGAATTTACACATTGCTTTGGTAATACAGCCACTTTACCAGTATTGGGCCTGCTCATTCATGAACAGATGTCTTTCTAGTTTCTAATGTCTTTTTCGATTTCTTTCTTTGGCTGTCATTTTTATTTTAGAGGTCTTTCACCTCTTTGGTTAGGTTGGTTTCTAGGTATCTAAAGTTTTTCAAAACTGTTGTGAATAGAGTTGCTTTTCTGATTTCTTGCATAGTGGACTCATTATTGTTGTGCAGAGCTTCTATTGATTTTTGTGTATTGATTTTGTATCCTGCCACTTTACTGAATTTATCAGATCTAAAATTTTTCTGATGAAGTACCAAATATCATCTGCAAATAGGCATAAATTGACTGCTTCCATTCCTGTTCGTATTTCTGTCTCTCTCTGTTTTTCTTACCTGATTACTCAAGCTAAAATTGTCAAATGGTATTTTGGACAGTAGTGGTGAAAGTGTACACCATTGTCCCATTCCTGATTTTGAAGGAAATGCTTTCAGTTTTACACCATTTAATATGATGTTGGCTGTGAGTTTGTTATACTTATATGGCTTTTATTAGTTTAAGGTAAGAGATTTATATTTTAACTAGGGCTTTTATAATGAAACGATATTGGGTTTGGGCTTTTTCTGCATCAGTTGCAATGATAGTAATTTTATCCTTAATTTTTGTATTAGTTAGGCTACTTATAAAAACAAAACTAACACAAATATATATGCATATATACATATATAATAACTATATATATTATTTGAGTTGGAGTTTCTTTCCTCAATTTGTTGGCCCAGCTGTCAGACACCCAAACCTCTGCCCCATCAATCAACTGGGCATTTCATAATCCATTCAAGTTGACATAATATAGTAAGTAGCCACAATTTTATTTATGTGGTATATTACATTTATTCATTTAAGTATGTTGGACCATCCTTGAATCCTCAGGATAAAACAGAGTAAGTCCTGGTGAATGATCCTTCTAATGTGTGACTGAGTTCTGTTTAAACAGTTTTGGTGATATCCACTTGGGCCTTCCCTGGGTTTCTCTGGGTTTCTGGGACATTTTCTTCTCTTTCCTTTCTTTTTCAAGTAAAGACCTGCTTGGGCTTCCTTCTGACCTCAAGTCCCCCCGTTCCTCCCCCCACCCCTTGCTTCTTTTGTTCAATACACCATTGCTTACAATAAAAAAGATCTTTTGAGAATTATTGCATCGTTATTCACCAATCATCTGTGTTCATCAATCAAGGAAGGATAATGTCCTGTTGTTTTCTTTTTATGTGGACTCCTTACCCCACTTAGTTATCAGAGTAGAGCTGGCTTAGTAGCATGAGTTTGAAGGTATATTTTTCCTTTCTGTTACACGGAAAGGTTTGAGGATTAAGCTGTTATTTTGTTCATTGCTACATCAGTTTCATTGCTCATTATTAATCTGTTTAATTTTTTAATACCTACAATAGTTCAATTTTGTAGATCATATGTGTCCAGGAATTTATCCATTTTTCTAGATTCACCAATTTACTGGGATATAAATTTTCAAAAACAGTTTTTAATAATTCTCTGGATTTCAGTGATGTCTGAAGAATATATATATATATATTCTTTTTTTGAGCCTGGATCACACTCTGTAGTCCAGGATGACCCTACACTCACTATGGAGCCCGGACCAGCCTCGAGTTCACAACAATCCTATTGCCTCAGCCTCCCAAGTACTGGGATTTCAGCTATGCACCACCACACCTAGCAGCATTCTTTTGACAAATTTTGTTAAAGGTTTGTGGATCTTATTTGTCATTTCAAGGAATCAACTCTTTAACTAGTTGATACTTTGTATTTTATGTCTCAGTTTCATTAATTTCTGCTCTTTTGTTAATTCCTTCTTTCTTCCTCTCTCTCTCCCTCCCTCCCTCCCTCCCTCCCTTCCTTCCTTCCTTCCTTCCTTCCTTCCTTCCTTCTTTCCTTCCTTCCTTCCTTCCTTCCTCCCTCCCTCCCTCCCTCCCTCCCTCCCTCCCTC